>VZSZ01001221.1:49501-64381 GCA_013398815.1 Ibidorhyncha struthersii | reverse complement strand
GTGGGGTGGGGGGGGGTGAAAAAAAGAAAAAAAATAGAAAAAGATATACAGCAGCATCTTCAATAAAAACACAAAAAGCTGTTATATATGAGACTGATATAACCTTGCAGTGGTTTATGGTAGAGTTTTTCTGCACACCATTATAGTTTGTATGCACAAAAAAGTTATGCAATACCATATTGTTGCACCACAAATTAGATCCTCCTTGGTTAGCTTCACATAACCCCTTCCAAGCATCACACAACTTTCTTCAGTTTCAGCATTTACTGATAATAACTCTACTAAATAGATTACTATAGTAAGTTGCTACAAGAATTTAATTTGCCATTTTATGATATTGGGCCCACTGCTCACTATGCTGATCTGAAAAGGATGCACAATTATATGTCCTTAAAATGACTAATATCACCACACTCATGACTTCAAGACATCACAAGGACATGACTTTGTGACATCAGGAGGAGCAATACACAATACTGTTACTGGCAGTGGATGTCCACTTGTTAAATTTTACATACATGTAAAATGTATGTTAGGGTAATAAGATATGTTAGGGTAATAATGCATGTATGTTAGGGTAGTTCTGGGGAACTAATTTTATGCAAAACCAAGTCTTCTTAGATTTCAAGTACAAGAGCAGAGAACAGTTATTTCTTGTTAGAAGAAAAAAATCCTTTTGATTCAAGATTTTTTCCTACTATTCACCAACAACAGAGATTTTGTAATCGCTGTTAAGAAATGTTCCACGTGCAGCAGTAAAGATATGATTACTGTATATACACAAAATCACTTCAAGATTCTACCAAGATTTGATAGCTATCGGAAGAAAGCAATGTCCTCATATCTTTGCAGAGGGAAATTTTCCTAGCTTTAAAATATGTTATTTACAAAGTTGACAAGCCTCAATTAGACACACCAATATCTTTTGGTTTCTTCTTCCATCTGCCAGTCTGCTCTATACTGAGCTTGCAGTTCACTAGATGCCTCTAAAAGAAAGATTTCTGTCCTGTTTTCTTGGATACCCACATGATGTGTACTGGCAGACTGATATTTCACATGGTGAAAATCCTCCTGAATTAGTTTCAACTCATTTTTCCCCTTTATTTTCTGATATTTCATTACAGTTCTTTCCTATTTTCAATATATGTACTGTTCTACATACTGTGATAATCGTCTTCCTCCTCATGAGATCTGATTTGTATTCTTATCTCCAGATTTAATCACCTGAGTTTTCTGACATTGTTGTCAAAGTTCTCAGGAAATAAGTTTTGTCTGGTATCTGCTGCTTGAATCTGTAGCCTTGTAAATATAAAATTCTGTGCAATTCTGCATCTATAATGTTAGTGTTATAAAATATATATTTATACACAGAACATACTCTTCAGGTGTGATTACTTAATTTAAAATAATATTGTCCATTTATGGATCTTTTATTAAAGAATTGAAAAAGGATCTCACTGATACCTTGTTTATAATGGAATGAAAAAATATATATACAGTCAGACTCCAGCATTAACCTTGCCTTCTTGCATGAGCCATTTCATTACAGATTGTGAAAAATGTAACTTGTATGGATTATTTGGATATTTGCAAAGCATGAAAAAAAACCAACTAATTACCTAAGCTATCAACAACTTCCCATGGAAAGAGCTTATAGGGTTTCTGACCTGATATCATATTAATTTAATCTAATTTATGAATCTGCTTGAAGAAATATTCGGCTACTTTCTGAAACACTGACTTGGGGATTATTGGAGCTGTCTTGCCTTGACATTTAGCCTTCTGTGTCTAGACAGAGGATACAAACCTACAAATGCCTTGGATTAACCATACCAAGAACTTTTGTTAAAAATGTAGTCCATATTCAGAAGGCTTCCTAGACTGTTGGCTATACTTCAGCAATAAGCACAAGATATGTGTCTACCAAAAGTCCCAAAATTCAATATAGCTATTCACCAAAAAAAAGATGATCATGCCCTAAGAAAATGGTGATCAAAAAAATCTGAATTATGCCCTTTGCAGCTTAGGAAGACAAACAATGACAATGGGAAGGTGGCTGGTGTTGATCCTAGCTAGAACAGTCAGTCAAGTAAGTTATTTATCCTTTCTTTGCAAAAACAGTATGCTAATAAATGTTAAGAGATTCAGCAAATATAACAAACTAACATTCACTATCCAGTCACCTAGATCCTGAGCAAGCTCAAGATGATGTTAATTAACAAAAAAATCAAAGCAAATTTAATATTCTCAGAAATTCACTCTGGACTTGGGTCACGGCATAGACTTGACAGTACAGTGGTGGTTGATCTAAAGAGAAAGATAAGACATTAGTTATTATAGCCCTGTATCTCTGTATTATTTAATACTGTTAACCATGATATCTGTATAGCTTTTTTGATCTAGGGAGAATATGCTACGTCTTTTTGTCAAAAATGAGCAATAATAAAACCTATCCTCCACAACTAAGACCCACATTTGTGGTAAACAGCACAATTATCAGTGTACTTTCAGGTCCTATCTATATATTATTATTAGATGATACGTCATATATATTAGATGATATAATTCACATGATATGGACTGAAAAGCCAACAGCTTGCATGTAGCAGGCAGCTTTATGTCTCTTTATCTCAGGAAAAAGTTGCTGTCTTCACCAGGGAAATACTTGGACAAGATCAGCTCATGAAGGAATATTTACTAGTTCAGCAGAGTAAATGGTTCTAAAAGACTCACAGAAGTATTGTGAAGCTCTCACAATTATACTGTGGTCTCCTGGGGCTGAAATTGTACCACTATAAAGACTAAAATAACCTGTGTTCTGGGAAGGCTACATTGCTTAGATATGTAAATTAAGAAGTTAGCGTTTTTATGCTCCATACCTACTCAATGGAAAAAGAGAGGCTCTTTCGGAGGAAATACAGGTTAAATTCTTAATATAGAGACAAAAATATTTTTGGAGTAAGCTCTCTCTCTTGCTTGGCTATCAAAAATGAGGAAGAAGTGTCATTAACCTCATGAAGTTCAACAAAGCCAAGTGCAAGGTCCTGCACCTGCGTTGGGCAATCCCCAATATCAATGCAGACTGGGAGATGAATGTAATCAGAGCAACCTTGCAGAGAAGGATTTGGTGATACTGGTGAATTAAAAATTGGTCATGAGCTAGCAACGTGTGCTTGCAGCCCAGAAAGCCAATCGTATTCTGGGCTGCATCAAAAGAAGCATGGCCAGCAGGTCAAAGGAGGTGATTCTCCCCTTCTACTCTACTCTGGAGAGACCCCACCTAGAGTACTGCATCCAGCTCGAGCGTCCCCAGCACAGGAGAAACATGGATCTGTTAGTAAGGGTCTAGAGGAGGGCCACAAAAAGGGCTGGGACACCTCCTCTTTGAAGAAAGGCTGAGAGAGTTGGGGTTGTTGAGCCTGGAGAAGAGAAGGCTCTGGGGAAGGGCTTATTGCAGCCTATCAATATATTATAGGGGACTTACTTATAAGAAAGATGAAGAGAGACTTTTTACCAGGGACTGTAGTGACAGAACAAGGGCCAGCAGTTTTAAACTGAAAGAGGGTAGGTTTAGATTAGATATAAGGAAGAAATTTTTTACCATGAGGGTGGTGAGTCCCCACGTGTGGTAGGGGGTTGGACTAGAGGATCTCTAAAGATCCCTTCCAATCCAAACCACTCTGTGATTCTATGATTATATAAATCATGTCTCTTAACTTTCGTGGGTTTTGTTGATATGAAGTTGTCACAAAAACAACCTATAAATAATATTTTCCCTTTTTGCTGGCTGGCTACAAAACTATCTCAGCCAAGCAGAAAGTGATCTGCTCTTGCTCGGGTCTTCTCTTCTCAGATTAAATGTCATATATCTGGATTTCATAGTTCAACCAGAATTAAAAATTTTAACAGAAATTGGAGTCCTTTGGGACATAGGCTACCAAAAATGCATTAATGTAATGTTGAGGCACTCAGCTGTTTTCTCCTTCTGGAGAGAAAATGAGAGATCTTAAGTCAAGAGCTTAATACACCACTGGGAGGTACTCAGATACTGCTGTGATGAGTATCAACAGAATGAATAGGAATATCTAATACATAATAAAAGCAATGTGGGAAAGGGCTGACTTTCAAGAACTACCTGCTCTTTTTATGATAACTTGGCAGCATATGTGCAAGGAGTGCATATATATTTATAATCCTTTTTTTTTCTACTACACAGTGATGATAGTGATCTCCTCTTTTGCACTATGCCCATTTGACAAGCCTGATTTCTTTAGAAACAGATACATGCCTTTCACTTCCAAATTGAAAATATGGCTGAAATGCCTGGATGCTTATAAGTTTTGCCAGAACGAACAAGAATACTTATCATAAGCACGAAATAAGTAACAGAAACAAAACCAGCAACAAACCATCCTGTTGGATGGTAGCACACTGAAATGAATGTCGCATAAAGATTAATACATAAAAGACAAACAGCTAGGTAGATCACACAGTGCAGTTACTATTACACTTTTTTCCTGTTGGACTTTTGTTGTGAATAGCAAATTTAAAAAAATAATCTGAAAAAAACCCCTCCAAATATTAGAAGATGTTTAGGGCAGGAAGGATTTGGAGCCATTAACCTTGACAGAACTCTCTTTGCCCTAAGCAATCTTTGTGCTTTCATAACATGAGCCACCAATGTTCATTTGGAGACTGAGAAGAAAATACAACTGTATTTCACTCATGTTTTGTTAAATGTACCCACTTAGTCACTGACATAGACTCGCTTTCCCGATGCACCTTAAGAGAAAGTGCATTATTCAAATGTGAAAACTCCATATATATTTTTTCTTGCTCATGTATTCCAGTAATTTAGGCTGTGTACAGGATGGTAATGTAATCACCTTCAAATGTATTGCCCTAATCTATAGAGAACTTCACAGAAGTTGCAAACTTAGACTTCTAAAAAAAAAAGAAAAATACATAGTTGTAAACAAGAACAAAATAGTATACAAAATTCTTACTAGAAATAAAAAATAAGATTAGAAGCAATGTTTCTGATCAGAGGGATTCAAACTAATAGGATGAAGTTAGCCAGAAAAAAAAGAATAAGAAAGGGAAAACTGTGTAGGGAGATGTGGTGAAAGATTAAAAAGACATCCCTCATGTGAAACAGGAAGAAAGGTGATCAAAAGGTACAAAGCTAATTATAAGATCAGAGATAGAAGCACAATACCTTAATTAAGAGGTAATAAGAGGTAAAATCAAATACCAAGGTGAAAAACAGTATGTGACTAGCAGGAATTATCTAGAATACTAAATAAGAAAGATAGAAAAGGTGATAGTGCAAGAAAAAATATGCAAGAACTCCAAAACACATGAAACGGAGGGAATGTTAAAAGTAAAATGCTGAGGGAGAAATGTAATGTAATGATTGGATCAAAGGAGTGTGGTAGAAGTCACATAAGTGTTACTAAGAATGATTAAGAGTAATAATAATGATGAAGGAGATGGTTGAACTGATTTGTTTTAGAAAGAAAAATCAGGAACTAAGAACTGTTACGATGGAAATGAAATAAAATTCACAAAAAGAACAATTTGAACCACTTGAAAATACCACTAATATCTGTGCAATCTGACTAAATGTATACTTCCTAATGCATATTTTAGTGCCCATCAACAGTACATAAAGTATTACACAGAAATGCATGCATAATAATAATACAAGCCTAAACCATTCAGCTGTATCACAAATAATAATTATCTGGGACACTAAAAGATCATGGCAAAAGCTAATCTAATAAGTCTTCCATTATCCTTTAATACTTTAAAACTGTGCCGTGAGCTAAACAGTTGTCAAAATTGAGTTCTGTTTACACCGAGCTGACTATCAGTGAAATAAACAGAGATCACTGCTGAGCTCTAATTACAAAAACAAATTGTTCTCTCTGTAATCGAGCTGAAAAGGTTAGTCTCCTTCTTCTCCTGCTCCCCCCATCAGACTTCATGCTTATTGGAGGCACAAAGGCGGATGAAAGATCATATGTCATTTGTTGAGCAGATAGGAATTGTAAGAGAGGGGACATAATAGAAAGACCCCACCAGATAACGCTGATTAGCTGCTGCCTTGCAGGGATGAGGTCACCGAGAGCACAGTGACTACTTTATACTAGATATTGTATTTCATTTTAACTCAGCTAATGGCATACTCCCTTCCCTCCAAAGTGCAGTGGCTAAAGTGTGGTCTACCAGATAAGTGCAATCCATGGCTATCCTTCTGAAGGGAGGTACAGATTGCAGAGGTTATGCAGAGAGGCACAGGGGATCCGTTCTCTGCTCAAGATCATATGGACTGCCATTCGCCATATTCCATATGTAAAATCTGCAGTTGTATACACTCCACCTTATGCAAACGGGTCTTTTTAGTCTAGAGAAAAGAAGACTGAGCAGGGATCTTATCAATACTTATGAATACTTGAAGCAAGAGTGATAGGTAGATGAGAACAGTTTTTTTCAGTGGTGCCCAGTGATAGAACAAGAGGTAATGGACACAAACTTGAACATAGGAAGTTCCATCTAAGCATGAGGAGGGACTTCTTTCCTTTGAGGGTGGCAGAGCACTGGAACAGGCTGCCCAGGGAGGTTGTGGAGTCTCCCACACTGGAGACATTCAAAACCCGCCTGGACGCTGTCCTGTGCAACCTGTTGTAGGTGACTCTGCTCTGGCAGGGGGGTTGGGCTAGATGAACCCCAGAAGTCCCTTCCAACTCTGACCATTCTGTCATTCTGAGATAGACAGAACAAATACTATCTAGCATAGATATTTGTGGAAAGCTGACTGCATACGGATTCTGGGACTATATCGTTAATAAGCCCGCATCAGAAGACTGAGTTCAGATTTCATATTGCGAAGTATTGCCCATATGAATGTCCAACTCACTACTTATCACGTCTTCTAAGTTTTTATTCATTCCTACTGGGGAAAGATCATGTGGTATTCGCTCTGCAGCCATAAAGTCTTACACTGATAGGCACTTTGACGTCCAGCTCCCCACTTCCCAGCCCTCTCGCCAATATTTTTCTGCTATCACAATCACAGATTAGCTACTATCTGGCACCAGTATAGAAGTTTATGCCTGAATATAAAATGTCGACTGCATACTAACAGCCGTGGTTGCCCATACCATCACTTCTCTACAGATATGTAATTCATTTCTTGAAAGAAATGCTGTTACAATGCAACTAAATATAACACAGCTCCTCAGCAGGTATCACTGTGGTGAGAATAGCCCATCACAGGCAGACTGTAAAAATTTGTTTTACACAAGCCAGTCTCTGCTTGTTCACTGCCAGAGACAATACATTTTGCATCATCACTTACGTTGTTTTCCTTATCTGGCATGATAGTTACAATCTATATTTCTCAGCTCTGTACCCCAGGGACTAAAACTATCAAAGTACAAGGAAAGCAAATACGCTAATAAAAATGCAGTACCAACCCATCTCATGAACAAAACCAGAGTCACCTTTGATTTCCAACGTGCTCACAGCCCTATCCAAGACAGCTGCTAAATTACTACTTTAAAACACTGAAAGCCAGCATGAGAAAAGCTCTTATTTTATGAATAACTGGTACCTAACACACACAGCCTAGCTCGGGTAGGAATACTGATTCATTATAACTAGTACACAGTTTTGCATATAGAACTCAAATCAAAGAAAAGATTACTGAGAAACTTTATTATGATGGCAAAGCATACTGTTCTTTTGAATGATGAATTACAAAAACAAAAACAAAAACAGAAAAAGGGTAATTAAATCTACTTAATTCCGACTTCCTATGAAACTACACCAGATCTAAAAATTTAAGGCTCATTTAAAGCAAATGGAGTGGGTCATTAACAGCTTATTGAAGATGTCAATCAACTGGAGATGTGAGAATAATTTAAACACATGTAAGTACTGGCAGTCATCATGTCTGATTTTTTTGCTTCCTGTTCTACTAAGGGGAAAATTTCAGTCTTGCACTCCTATTGGAACTAAAAATCCCTCCTAATGTAGATTTTCATTTATAGTTCTTTCATAAAATATCTCCTCTAATATAAGACATTAAGAAACCTCATGCTCTAGAAGTGGAATGTCTACTTTCTTTTTCTAGACTACTTAAATAAAAGTAATTTTAAAGTTTGCTATTAGTACCTTTGGATTTTTAATACATTTCACTAAGTGAATCGTGTCTGCACTTATATTTCATTTGTAAAATCTGACAGCTATATAAATTGGAATCTTTAAAATTCTTTTAATTTTTTTTGTGTGGTACAAGTCTGAACTTTCTGCTGGGAAACAAATAATTTCACAGGTTTACAAGAAAAATACATTATTCTTTGATATCCTTCTCGTAATTGTCTAATTTAAGATGGGAGAACATAAAGTCATTACTCTAAACAGAAGTAAAAACTGAACAGAAATCTGCACCATTTGCTCAGCCCGGAATGATGAAAGTACACATTTGAGTAGTTACTAGCAAAAGAGGACTTGTAATCTGATGAGGCCTGTAATACAAACATAAGCCAAAAAATAATGAATAATAGTGAAACTTTTAAGCTCTTATCTGTAAATAAGATTTATAATTAAAATATCTCCTTTAAAATACGATGTGATATGAATGCATTCAGTTTAAGAGGCTGATGTCTCATACTTTACACAGTGATAGTTTCCATCTTGCTGTAATTATGGTTTGTTAATTTGAAAACCTAACCTACTGCATAAACTTTAAGACCTAAGTTTTTTGCATGCTCAGAATGGGCATTCATTCATGCTGCATGCGAAACAAGTAACTTACATTAAAAAGATAAAATAGGAGAAAATTGCAGGAACAAATATTGTAAACTAATTTGAGACTATCTTGCAACATCTCACCTATATCTAGCAGGAACTCTCATTCAAAGGATGATTTTTTTAGAAGATGAATGAAGACCCTTTTTTTGTTGCAGCATCTGTGAAAACAGATGCAAAAACTTCTGTGCTACTATAAGTCTAATTCCAGAAAACTGTATGAACTGCAACAGGCTAAAGTAACTGTCCTCTTCTTCATTTGGTCAAAAATAAAATTTTTACCCAGAGGTGTAAAAAAACCCATGACAGTTGCCATCTTTTTGTTTTGCTTTAAGCAGCTTTGCAGTGTAGATTCCTGACCTTTCAGGCTAGGAAACATCATTCGAAAAGACCTAGTTCTGACAGGAGCGAGCTTCTCCTTTCCTTAGGCTGTGGTTCCACAATATGTAAAGCTAAGCCTGGCATCCACTCTGAATCTGTTTCTACCCTTTTTTTTATGGTGAGTGGGTTCGAGTGGCTAAAAGAACAGAAAAAAAAAAACAAATAGCTTTCTGGCAGTTCACCTTCTTGAACTGGCTTGTTGCAGGACCATGAGCCCTCTCTCCTTTAAAATCCCCTGCTGGAGAAAGGGAAACATACCATGTTGATGGAACCAGGACTGGTTAACTGATTTAAACCAGTTAAAATTGTGAAAGTAACTTTATAACATTGGAGAGACTGTGATGGACCATGTGCTTGTCAGGAACTAACACTTATCATGGACGGTCACCCACATTTTTATCTCTCCCTTTAACATTAAAAGTTTCCTTCTTGTTTTAAACACGTTAATGTCTTCCTCGGAATTTTCCCTGCCAAAGAAAGCTGGTCACAGAAGAGATTTCTAAGATGTGAATTCTTCACAGTGGGGACACGAGTCTCACCATGCAACCCGGGACCACAAGTTATATGCTTTCCACATACCTTACAAAAACAGTATAGGTACAGCTGCTATGAGACACAAACTGATGGACCCCAGCCTTACATCTACCTCTGAAGTAATGTCATCACAAAGGTGTCACAAAATCTAAAGGGCTGGTTCAAGGTCAGCCAGCTGCAGAAGGATGTGATGATGGAAGAAAAAAGAACATTCTGAATATCTGTATGTTAGGAATGTTTTCTGTTTCCTTAAATTATGTACCATATGCTTACTCAAGTAGTACAAAGTCTCAAGATCTCATTAGAAATACAAAGAAAGGAACAGGAATTCCTCATTTTTACCCCAATAAATATTGTCTTTTTTTAAAAGATGGATTTGATAGCAACCATCGGAGTGATAATCTCTTCCTGCTCATACTGTTGTAGTTAGCATAATGTAGAAATCAGAATCGGGGATGCAAGCATAATATGCACAGAACAAAAAAAATTAATTGTTTAAAAGGACAAGCTACCACAACCTATTTTATCAACAATTCGTAGTTTCCACCAGTTCTCAATTTACTTTCAATGCCAGTTCAAGAACCTGGCCATAATGTTTAAGGCTTTTCTGAGCAGGATGCATCTGAGAATAATTCTCTGTTCACTGCGCAATGAGACAGCTGTGTCCCTCTAGGCCACTCTCACGAGTGTGAAGCTCTCAAGACTAGAAATAAAATGTTCTCAGCTGATGGCTGTCATTTGATGGAAAAGATATATCACAAAAAAATAAACAGGGGCTCTGGTCAGATTCTCCTACAATGAGAAAGCAATCAAACCAAGAATAATAATGAAAGTAAACAAAAATTGAAGCTAAACAGCAGTAAATAACACATACCACATCTGTAAGCTAAGGGTTGGAAAGTCAAGCCTGTCATTAACACCTCCATGGCAACATCAAACTTGCATGGTGTGGATCTACTGGGATATACATATTGCCTCTGGCTCCCCTTCCACATACCTAATTCCCATTCTTCTAATTGAAACCAGGGTGCAATGACACAAAAATGTATTTGACAGAGGTGTTGGGTCCCATCCTGGATTTCATCCCAGTAAGCAGTTGAGCACAAGCAGGTGTCACAGTTTGGTCACTTCGATATCTAAATGATTGAGTTTGTTGGTTCTCACAGGCTGTGAAAAGAGGCCCCTGGAAATGTGATTAAGGGGTAGGTAAGATCTGAATCCTATGGACTTTAGCATACTGCACTTAACAAAATGAATGTGCTGTATCATAGAATGGTTAGAGTTGGAAGGGACCGTAAAGATCATCTAGTTCCAACCCCCCTGTCATGGGCAGGGACACCTTCCACTAGACCAGGTCTTTCTTTGTCTTTTCAGTAGAAATATAACTTTAACATTTTTCATATTCTCATGCGTTTTACAAGGAAACGGGAGCAATTTTGTTTCCCTTCATATAACACTACTGTCAATTTTTATTTATCGTTTGTCCAAACTTACTCTCCTTGCACACTATTCCTACAAAATAGCTGGAAGAGCTACTTTGAAATCAAAACCATTTCTGCTGGATAGAACAAATGGCAGGATATGCTTGAAGAGTTACACGGCTGGCAGTCACCACTGAGAATAAAGCATATAACGTTAATTCTCAGCGTGCATCAGGGTGGAATTCAAGCTCAGCTGAACAGAGTTGCAGGTATCCTTGTCTACCTTTGAGCTGTTCAACCTGACAGTGCAGTGTACCATAGCTTTACATTCAGACCTGTTTTGTTCTTTTCAGTAAGGAAATCCTGAATACAGGACTGGTGGCACTGCTCGTCTGAACCAGCAAGCAAGCTATTAACGGGACACGACTGGGTCAAATATTCCACAAGTTTCAGGTTTTATTATAACCTCTTTTTTAAGCAGAAATGGAAAGAAGCTTGCTTTTCTTAAAGTACCACAGGAATATATATTGTAATTGAATGAGAATCTAAGAAAAAATATAAAACCTCTCAGATAAAGAGAGACTCCTATCCTTGTCTAAGAAGATGTGAGCGACACTCTGTGGAGCTCAAAATGTTGATTCCTTCTCTATGTATTCTTTGGATGAATCTGGGTTAGTAAATGTAAAAATGCCACAGCAGGAACTACTCTACCTATAATGTCCATGTCCAGAGTGATACCGGGCACGCCTTTGGCCTGGGCCAGCTATCATCCTGCCAGGTTGTTTCAGACATGATTCAGAAGTCAGCACAGTCAGGAATCACGGCTGTGTGATCCTTCTGCTTAGCCTAATGCTCTTCTTGGATTTTACCTTGGACCTTCACAAAAATTTTGGGTGAAAAACAGCCTCGGTAGTTACAAAAGCAGGTGATTTTTCTGTGCTGCAGGGTAAAAGAAACGACAAGTGTGTCTGTGGCCCGACCATGGAGCCTCGTTCCAGGGTTAGAGTACCTATGGTTTATTTGCACAAAGTAAGGCTGTGAAGGTGTTACTTGACATGATCTGAGCAATGATGAATAAAGATGTACTATCAATATATTTATTTCATGTCTTCTGACTCTCCTTTACTAGACCCAGCCATGAAGCTGCAGCAAACCCCATGAAGCTATGGCAGCCTAGTTAGGAGCCACAGCAACCCAAAGAGATCCCACTGCAGTCCATAAAGCAGGAGTGGACATCAGGTGGACGAGCAGCCTCAGGTATTGCTTTGACGAAAGACCTCTATAGTGCATTGGTGAACACCAGAGCACATGTGCTTCCATCTGAGGCTACCCTGAAACACTGGAAAATTAATCCTTATCAATTAAACAGGCGAACTTAAAGAAGATTTGTTCAATCGCATTAAACCGGTATGTGGATATTCTTAGATTCTTATTGTTATACTCCTATTCTTTTCCTTATTTTTATTCTTATTCCATTAAGAACTAAAATGCTCCTGATTTACTTTACTCTCATTTACTTTGGAACTGATTAAAGCTCAGCCAAAGTAAGAGTATTTTAAGCCCAAATAAAGATATCTATAAAGAAATTTAAAGTAATTTGACTAATCCACCTGTAGTGTTAATTTGGACTAATTTTCACACTTGTGCCAGTGTAGAAAAAGACAAAAACACTAAGACGTGCTAGAATGACAAAAATAGTGACAATAACGGATGTTTCCATTCCTGAGTGGGATTCTGCAACAATAACTTGTGAAAGATGTCTACAAATATTTTTCCAAGGGTGAGGAAAGTGAAAAAAAGAACAGGGTAAGGAACAAGCTTAAAATAGGCATTTGGCAAATTGTGTAACAAAGGAACAATAAACAATATCATTAAAATATTATCTTTGATATGCATTATTACTAATATACCAAGCAAAAATGGACATTGCTACTACACGTACTTAAAAAATGTTATTCCTGTTTGCAAAAATTCCCAAGAAGTATGAGAATAAAAATCAGAAGGGGTTGAAAATAAGAAATCAGTGGCAGTCACTGGAGATTACCACTATAATGTGGGTTTTTTTTTCCAGAAAAAGGAAGCAAAACATTGCATTTTTACTTGAACACTAGCAACAGGTATAATTATCAAGTCTCTGTTTCATAAAAATTCATTATGAAGAGACAAACTTGAGTCAATCAATCACAAGTGAAAGATAAAATTCAAGATGAAAACAAGACAGCTATGGATCTCTTATAATTGATTTGGAGTAAATGTGTCTTCTTTTTTTTTCTTTTTTTTTTCTGTCTTTACGTTATTGCCTAAGAAATGATTGACAATGACATCACATTTCTGCAACATTTTCACATTTCTGCAAAGATTCTATTTCTGCTTTCTGATTTTAGTTGCTAAAGCTCATATACTTCTTTGGGTTGAAAATTGACTTATCTAAGAGAAGGGTATGTTTTAATTAGTAACCAAGGAAATGTTTGTAATGAATGGAACACATCCAAGAAGGGTAGGTACCCTGCAAGCTAGCACAGAAAAAAGGCTGGTGACATTTGAATTGGTTATAAGAGAGCGTTTTTAAATTAAAGGCAAGTGACATGCAAAGAAAAGCATGTTATCTCCAATAACTTGTCAGCTAGAGTGAAGTCACAAACTGTACACTCAAAAGGAAAAAAAAAAAAAACTAGAGTAAACATTAACCATATTTGGAGAGGGAATAGCAAAGAAAAACTTCAGCAAATAAAATCCCAATTGAACAAGGGCACATAAAAATTGGTAACCAGACCAAACCCAAATATTTACTTGATTCTATATGTTTTTAAAGTCTACAAAATAAGAACTGCAGCAGCTGGTTCTAAGTGAGGAATGTGATGTAACAGATACCTCACAGAGGCAGTAGAAAGAAAATACCCAGCAGAAAACAGTGTAATTATAATGCCAAGATACAAATTATATAGGAATGATGAAGTACATTGCACTTAAAACAACTAGTCGAAGAGTTCACAAGAGGATAAACATCGCTTGCTTGATTTGCTTTTTAGCATTCAATAGGCCACATTGAAAAAGTAATTATCTACATGCTGTACTATAATGCTGGCCATAAAGCACTCAAATTCAATGTCTCTTGTAGAAAAGAAAAAGGCAAAAATAATGACTACAGTAACATTTAACTTAAAAAATGGGAACTACCTGAACATGACAAAGCTTTTTAAAAGGAAGTTGAAAAGGACAACTAAAAGACTAAATGCTTGCAGATAGCATGACAGACTGCTTAAAGAGACTGTATTAGGAGTTCAGAGTAACTGTATACCACTTATCAAAAACAGTTTTAAAGAACAGAAAGATAGCCAGCAAGGTGAAAGAGTATAGTAAAGGACGCCATTAGAAGTAAAGAGATACTCTTAAAAAAGTGGTAACTGTGTGCAAATTTGGAAGAGAAAAATGCATAAAGTAAAAAAAAAAAAAACTTACAATACTGCAGGAGAGGATGGAAAAGGTTTTGAAGATAATTTGTTCATGACATAGCAAGCAATGAGGAGAATTTTTACCAAAAAAAATCAGAAAAAAATGAAAGCCTGTCAGAAAATCAGTGGATCAGTAGAACTGTCAGAAAATCAACATATAATACAACACTGAAAGAAGATAAGATCACAAGTACCCACCCCTCAATTAAAAAAAAAAGAAAAAAAAGGAAAGGAAAGGAAAGGAAAGGAAAGGAAAGGAAAGGAAAGGAAAGGAA
>VZSZ01001221.1:23478-48606 GCA_013398815.1 Ibidorhyncha struthersii | reverse complement strand
AAAAAAAAAAAAACTTACAATACTGCAGGAGAGGATGGAAAAGGTTTTGAAGATAATTTGTTCATGACATAGCAAGCAATGAGGAGAATTTTTACCAAAAAAAATCAGAAAAAAATGAAAGCCTGTCAGAAAATCAGTGGATCAGTAGAACTGTCAGAAAATCAACATATAATACAACACTGAAAGAAGATAAGATCACAAGTACCCACCCCTCAAATAAAAAAAAAAGAAAAAAAAGGAAAGGAAAGGAAAGGAAAGGAAAGGAAAGGAAAGGAAAGGAAAGGAAAGGAAAGGAAAGGAAAGGAAAGGAAAGGAAAGGAAAGGAAAGGAAAGGAAAGGTTGAAAAGAAGGAGCCTAGGGAGATTCCCACAATGCAGTTATTTTGGGGGATAAAAATAAGTCATAAAAACTGCCTGCAACTGTTTGCAACAATTAGTAGACTAAATTTTAGACAAAATAGGTAAAATGACTCCTAACAAATCAGCAGACCATATGGAACCCAAGTATGAAATTGGAGTGTTGTAACACCATCATTTAAATTAGCTTTGGTACCAGACAAATGTGAATAGTAAAGTCTGAGCGTGATTGTGATGAGCTGCAGATAGATGTCATGCTATCTAATTACTACAATAAAATGACACATGAGATTCAGTGTCAACAAATACAGGTAATATACATGATTAAAAAGAGTAACAATTCTCAATACACAAAGTATGGACTCTAAAACAGATCTTGGTATTGTTCTGGACAGTTAAATGAAGATGACATCTCATAGCTCATCAAGAAATCAGTTTGAATAAGAAGAAATCTTGGAAAAGGAATTGAGATTAAAACACAAAACATTACTCTCTTTAAATCCACAGCTGCTGTGTCTAGACTTCTGTATGCAGTTCTGTTCATGCCATGTTCAAAAGAATATAATAGAACTGAAAAAATGAAAAAGGGCAGCGAAGATGATCAAAGTTATGAAAAGGCTTTCGTAAGAGAAGAGATTAAATAGACTAAGATTTTTTAGCTTGGAGAAAACACAACAAAGGGAAAATATGAAAAGATTTTTGAATTGTGATTGTCACTGAGAAGACTAATAGGAAACACTTATTTACTGTTTCTCCTAAAGCAAGAACGAGGCACTGCCAATTAAATTATCAGGTGACAGGTTTCAATCCACAGCGGTAGGTTTGTACACACACTTATGTAAGTTGTGCAGTTCATTGCGCAGGAAATTATGGATGCAAAGAGTCCTTCGTACAATTAGACAAATTCATGACACAAAAATCCTCCCGGATTTGATGGAAAAATGCCTTTTTTATTTTCTTGCATTATTTTCTTTAGACCCTTAGTTGCACAGGGGTGTAATTGACCTAAAGTCTTTGTGCAGTCGCTGAAAAGTGACAGGAAATTCCACAAGGTGACTCAGATGTTACATCTAGGTGGATGATTGAATTACCTGCAGCTAGTATAAGTGAAGGGCATACATATAGTACAGTTGCCCTAGACTGCATGATGAGTTGTATTTTCTTACCTTACAGTAACTTCCATGTCTCAACCCTTACTAGACAGGGTTGTTTTCATATGTTTTTAAATTCCTACAGATTAATATCTTACATAATAAAGAAAATGTTTAAACCAATGTGGCAGTCGCTGAATCAGTGCTTGCACTGCACCTTCCCAGGAATTTTTATTACTCTTGCTTTCATATCCATTATTCTGAATGTCAGGGTGCTATTTTTAAGTACTAGCTTAGTTTGGTTTAATAAAAGATATTAAAATATCTGCACCAGAAAAATTAAAAGAATTCCTTATTAAGAATTTAGTTTCATAAAATCAAATGCATATGTAGCTAACTGCATGACTGCTCCAGATAAGATACATTTTACAGGAGTAACATTTTCAGTCTACGCTAGAATAGCGATATAGAAAAAGACATATGGGACCAGAATTATGAAAAGTCACAGAAAGCATAGTTAAAAATTTCAAACATGCAATAGGAAATTTGTCTACCCTTTCAATAGTTTTTTTAATATGATCACTAGTATTACTAAATTATTGTTTTAAGCTGAATTGCCTTTTAAAAACCTTATCTGTTCTATTGTTTTCAGCAACAGAACATTTAATTCTTACATTCAGTAGAATGAAGTTTTCTGATGATTTTCTATGAAAGGAAACAAAAAACTTAGTTAACTTTCAAAAAACTAAGGGGTCTAAAGCCCAAATGGGAAACAAGTGTCTAAATTGGTCATTGTTGACTTTATTGATGTATAATGGTACAAGACAACATACAGACACATGAAAAGCTGTGTAAAGCTGCAAATTAAAGAAAAATTGGTACTACATCCAGTAATGTGCACTTTTGCCTTCCCATTACGTAAACTAGATAAAGTTGGAATATTTTGTGAACTGTAAATTTAACTGTGAATAGCAAAGCATAAATTAGTATAATAGGATCTTAATCTGAATTACATTTCCCATCATTTCTGAAATAGAAATTTGTAGTCATTAAAAACTGTCTCCTTAAGGGTTTCAAAAAACAAAACAGCTGTAAAATTGGTGGGTTTTGTTTGTATGTTTTTGTTCTAAATGTATTCTCCATCTTCTCTTCCTCTGTTAAAGTAATTAAATATTTTTTTTTTTTTTTAATGGAAAGGTTGTGCTGTGGATAAGAAAAAAGGAAACTAAACTATCATAACAAAGTAGTCACATTTCCCAAAGTAAGCTGACTACCTTGAGGGGAAAAAAAGTCCAGATGGAATGTTTACTCCACTATTTGTTTATCAGTCAACAAAGTTGGAAAAGCAAATATAAAAGCAAAAGATAGTCAAAGGTATTTGACTGATGTACAACATATACGATTTACTCTCTGATATAGTTCTGAGGGGCACTTACACAGTTGAATAGTTGTTATTAGGGGCTACTCTGAACATGAGAAGGTACGTAACACATTCTTGACAGTCCCGCTTAATTTGCCAAAAATACAGCCCAACCTTTATCTGTGTGAGCCGTGTAAGAAAGCAGTCCATGTTCACTACTAATAACACTGATGCTGAATAGCAGCTTGTGAGACCAGATCTATATTGTGAAGTATTGCTGGTAAAGCCAGGTCACAGAATCACAGAATCACAGGATGGTCAGGGTTGGAAGGGACCTCTGGAGATCATGTAGTCCAACCCCCCCTGCCAGAGCAGGGTCACCTACAGCAGGCTGCACAGGATGGCGTCCGGGCGGGTTTTGAATGTCTCCAGAGTGGGAGACTCCACAACCTCTCTGGGCAGCCTGTTCCAGTGCTCCACCACCCTCAAAGTAAAGAAGTTCCTCCTCATGCTTAGATGGAACTTCCTATGTCCAAGCTTGTGCCCATTACACCTCGTCCTATCAATGGGCAATCTACAAGGTCATCTACAAGTGTGAAAAAAAATGACAACCCCAGTTCACACAGCTATTTGGCAGAAAACTCTGACATTCACATAACTATATGAATATATATTTAGTTTAGTTTGTCTCTTTCGGGGACACAGTGCAGAAATGTTAGAAAGAGACCTCTTTGTGCCAGCATGTGCAACTGCTCCAGTGTCTGGCTCTGGTGATGGAGTTGAGATGACAGAAGCATGTGTACTCCTGCAGATAAACCTCACCTTACCACCAATAATGGCACATACTACAGCTGGTGCAGTGCAACAGGACAGATCCTAAGTATCTTAAATAAATATTTACTTAGACTTAATAGGATTGTTACTGTATGTTTATGAAATGCCAGTTGATTCTTAAATGTATTTGCCAGGGATTAACAGCTATTCCAGAATCCATTGCTATTTAATGAACATACAAGAACTGCCTTAGATGTAATAAGAAGTTAAGTTTAATAAGATCATGAATTACTTCAACTAACCAAATGATAAAAATTTACTGAAGATTAACACTATGTAAGGTACAGATATCTTATATCAAGGTTAATCCTTAAATTAATATGTTTTTATTCATCCCTTGGTATTTAATTAACTTAAATTATAATAGTTCCTGTGGTCAGAAAAATATGTTAATTTATTTTGATTTTAAGTAGAAGTCTGTGTAATCTAAGACCATCCCTTTCCTTTTTTGTGAGTCACTTCAGTAAAGCATTTCAGCACACAGGACTTTTTAGAAGCCAAAGTACAGGTTGATCTCAGATTCTAAATTTAAACCTCCAGCACACTATTTTTTATTGCTTCTGGCGCCAGCAATTTGGCCATAAGAATTCAAAAGAGAAGCCAAACAGATGAATATTTAAGCAAAGCATCAAAACCTATAAACCTTACACAGGAACCCAATTTTGTGAGTCATGAAACAGTTCCCAAATGCAAATACATGGAAGAGGGAACAACAGCTGTGCAAACAGAAATCATATTTCTCACATGGAAGAGAGAATCTCCACCTCCACATCATGATTCTATTGAAATGGGAAAGGTTTGCTGAATAAATTAATGGTGATGACTTCAGAACAAACTTGGGCTGGAACCATTAACACCCCTAACATGAACAGGAGACATGGAAGCCAAAAACTCTGATAAACAAAGGCCAGTGTGCAAAAAGCTGGTTCCTGCAGAAACACTGAACTGCAATTCATCTTTCATAACTTTAGATATTTACTATTATTGAACTACATCTGAGTTAGTCATCTTTTACTGACAGTAGAGAGGACTGAGCATTTGAGGGTGTGATTCATCCAAAATAGGTCAAATGAGTCATGCTCCAGAAGTGCCTATTGCTCTCCTCCTTAATTCTAAAATGCTCATGAACTAATTAACTGTAAGGTATCAGGGTAACTAGCTCAGAGGTAGGTAAGATGGTAGGTGAAATGGTAGGGACAAGGTTCCTCAGAACTTGTGGACAGTTCTTTCCCTCAACAGGGTTGAAAATGTAAAGGTTTGGGATGTCAAAATTTCTTTTTTTTCCTTAACTAACAAAACCTTAAGATCTAGGTTTTCCAATTTCCTTGTACTCATAAAGGAGTAAATATCTAGGAGAAAATCTGAGCCTTAGTTTTTAATCTATTTTGGAAATGTAAAATTCACTCTGAATGAAGATGCCATACGCTTGTATTTTCTGGATTTTATTAAGATTGTGAAGAGTGGTTTTAGCTGTCTTGAACTTCAAAATTTTTTACTTTTGTTGTATTTTCCAGAGTACTGTTCCCAAATCTTGACAGTGAACTGAATAAAGGCACCAAAACCCCAAGTAAAAATATCATCATCTATGTTTTGAGGAAGCATTTTATTTTTGTTCAGCTACAAAAGCTTATGCAAAATAATGATGTTACCTGACATTGGATTAAAAATAAAAAGTTATGGTTTTTTGCTTTATAACAATAAATAATATCATACTGTGTTGGTACAAAATGGACAAGGTGGTACCACTCTGCTGATACCGATGAACCTGCACTGTAAAACCACAAGCATCTGTCTGATATGGAATGTATTCCAGTTTAAGATTATTTGATTGCAGTTAGTGCATAGGAAAAATACAAATTTTGATCAATTTTGGCAGAGAGTTAAATTCATCAAAAGCACACTACCTCTAACAGTAGGGCAGTTTCTTGTTTTTTAAGAAATATGTGTTTTGATTACTTGCTTTTTTCTCCTCTGTGTTACATATTATCTTCCCATACCTAAAACTTCTAATATTTTTTCTCTTCTTTCTTTCTGTAAGTCTTTTTCTCTTTGTCTTTCCATACTTCTGCATAACAGAAAATGAATCGAGTTTAAAATAAGGAAAGCAGTGGTATAGTACTTTCAAACATGCCTGTAAAAAGTTTAAATATAAGAGTTGTCTTTTTAATAAATGATGAGCCAGCTACTGTTGTCATGTATATCTGTGAAAAGCTACAGAAATATAATAAATTTACAATGATCTGTAATACTACTAACATCTGAAGCTACACCTTTAGAGAATTTAAAGAAAACTTTAGGTTTTAAATAGTAAATAATTGTTTAGGCTTATTTACAGAGGTTACATGTTTCTTGAGATCACTGTAAAATGATAGTGAATTAGAAATGGGGTAAGATTTCTTAAAAGCAAGAGGAAGGTGGATTCCCAGTTTTCAATAATCATTTAACCTGTCTTTGAGAGACTTTTTTCTTGTGTCAAAATTCTAGCAATATGTATATTCCTGCTATTCTCCATATACTAAGAAAAAAATGTGAATGTACACAAAATAAAAACCATAAAATTAAAAATAAAGCAATAGAATTAAACATTAATAATAAAGAATGAATAAATAGACTCTGGATGTAACAAAACCATGGATATTATCAATAGTTCTGTATATAGAAAAGGTATCCATAGGCAAAATGCACAACTTTTATAACTATATATCAATAACTAGGCTTAAACATCTTGTGGGATTTTATTTTAACAAAAGATATCATGAAACCAGAAAATGTTGAGATAATATTTATTTCAGAAGTCCAAACTATTTAAATTCTGTTCTTATCTTGAAATAACCATAGAACGATAACTGACATAGTCTTTACTACACGCTTCAAAGTTTTTGATATTTTTGTTTAAAATATACATTTTTATTTTTATTTTTTTATTGTTTGAAAATTGTAATAAATGTTAAATGTAAGTGTTCTGAGTTAATATAATAGTGCTTGCTTCAGGGACAGTTGCAAGATGGAATGTATTTTACCATATATTACTATGTGAACTTGACAGTGTAATTCCATCCAAATATATGTTTTAAGAATGTCCTTAATTGTTTATTGTAATCCTGAATGCCAAAGAAAAAATATTTTATACTATTATTCTCCCAAGTAACAAGCAATAGGACACAAGAAGAAATGGCCTCGAGTTGTGTTAGAGGAGGTTTAGATTGGATATTAGGAAAAGCTTCTTCACAGAAAGGGTTATCAAACATTGGAAGAGGCTGCCCAGGGATGCGGTTGAATCAGCATCCCTGGAGGTATTTAAAAGATGGGTAAACGTAGTGGTTAGGGACATGGTTTAGTGGTGGTTTTGGCACTGTTAGGTTAATAGTTGCCCGCAGTGATCTTAAAGGTCGCTTCCAACCCAGACGATTCTATGATTATATGGTATTTCCAGCAATTTAAGGATATGCAGTATTAACTTTACGTGATCTTTTTTACTTTAATTTTTATGGTTCAGTTCAGTAGTGTGCTCTGGGTACTCTGGGTACTCTTAAGAAACAAAAAACAGCTACAGCACACTGGCAAATTAAGCTGGGTTTAAACCTTTCCTCGCAGCAGTGGCTATAGTGTTCAGCGTAGTTTTCTTTCTCCCTCCCTCTCTAATCAATGCACTTCCCTCAAAAATGCCTGCCTTTCCTATGCACCCAGGTATGCCTACCTGGGTACCAGCCGGGTATTGCTGCATCATAAAACTTTGAATTGAGAACAGAGAGAAAAGAAAGTGGTACCTGACATAAGTCTGGGTCACATTCAACTTCCTATGTTCTATAACACAGACACAAATCTTACAAATATTTTAGTCAAACTGTTTCAATTTGCCTTTTTTGAAATTATTTGCCTATGGGGAAATACTGTGTCTATAAAACAAATCAGGCTGACAATTTGACAAAAATTGATTTCATAGACTATTTTGCAGTTTTTTCAGAGAGAAAAATACTGATCCTTTTTAGGAGTTGCTGCCCAAAAATGACACATTGTTAGGGCCACATAATATGATTTTCCACATTACACATGCAAAATTTCTACTGTAAGTAAAATATTCCCGTAAAAGACATGTGAAGCTGAAGTATTATAAAGGTACAGTATGAATTTTATATACCTTGGGGAGAAAAAAAAGACAAACAAAAGAAAAGTTTTTTGAATATACATATAGACTGGCATTGTCCTTATGTGAACTTTGCTTACAACAACAAAATACCATAGGGTATCAAATCAAACTGCTAAACTAGAAAAGAAATACCACATGCTAAAACTAATTCCACACATGAAGTGTAGGACTATTCATATTCAGCAACACACACAAATCCAATATACATTTCCCTAGGCCACACAGATTACAGATGTGCTGCAAAAGCCTATTCCCAGTATAGGAACAGACACAATTCCACCTGTGTTTCTGTTGCTTTTAGTCTGTATGTTTGACTCAGAGCTCGGAAGGTTGTTTGAACTGTGTAACTGCCGAGAGATCATGTCCATTGTGCAACCTAAATTGCACTTTTTATGTAAGAACTACACTCATTTGTTCAAGCAAAAACTGGGTCAGATAATAAAATTCTGTGTGAAGAATTTAATTCAAAACTCTGAGAAACGGTTAAGTTGATAGACTAGTCTCTACTAATCCAAGGTGCACATCCCCATAATATTTAGGCAGACACTGCAATTATATTGTTTTATATATAATGCTATATATGTATATTGTCTGTACAGTACTATACATTATTAACTATATAAAAAACCCTTCATTTTTTAGATACCGTTTTTTAACTGTATACTATATTTTAGATTAACAGCTTTTGCCGCAGTATTATACTTTCCCAAAATAAGCTTTATGATGAAAATAGTGGTTTTTTATGTAAACAAATTTGTGAATTGTTCTCATGTTTACAGTTTTAAGTGTAGAATGTTTTAAAGCTTTCCATTTTCCACACTCTAAAGATACAGTTATACAGATTACAAAATCAATTTTTCAGAGACATCAGTTAACAATGTCTTATTTCTGTATTTGTGCATGAGTGTGTGCACACATATAAACACACACATGCTACAAATACTTATACACTATTAATATTAAAAGAAATATTAAGAGGTGAAGGATTTTTCACAGGTAGTCACGTGAACATCCCCACTGATTTGTATGAGATATAGCTTTTCTATAAAAAGCTGGAAGAATATGGTCCTAAATTTAAAAAATACATTTACTTGTCTTAAATAAAGGGGCTTTTTTCTGTGCCACAGTATGACTTGGTTATACTGGGCATATGCTCCTCTCCATTTCATGCTGCAGAGGGGAGCAGATGGAATTAAATATAGCTTGGCATGCAGCACAGGGGCAGCCATGGAGCAGCGTTTTTTAGTACCACGCAGACACTACCAGCTCCATATACATTAGAGATGAAACACAAAAAAGGGCATGTCACCTTCAGGAAAGGGTAGTAGTCAGGGAACATCTGTTATACATGCAGTGTTCCCTGTAGAAAGAACTGAAACATGATGAAATATGCATCAAAAGTTCCCTATGCACTGAGGTACATTAAGTCCCTTTCAAACCATACGAAGCCCACTTGGGAAGGGAGGTTATTTGAGTGCGGCAGCTGGAATAGGAGAAAGCAGCAGCAGGGAATGGAAACCAGCTGTTCTGCCATTCTGGAAATCAGGATGGGCAGTAGGTGCACAGAAGCTGACACATGGCACGCGTATATCACTGATGTACAGAGAGTAGGCAAAGTTTCACTGAGCAGTAATTAGTTAATCATGCTGCAGCTCTGCTTCTGAGCAAAGTCCATATTATATTTTATCAGGGATTCTTGTGAAGCACTACATAATCCACGTTCTCTGTGATTTTCTAACATGGTGAGCTCTTCCCATAAAAGAAGATGTTCACAGACAAAAGGCTGAAGAACAGGTCAGTGCAAGTGCTCCCTTTCAGTATGTTTTACTCAGGACTAGACAGTATATCGCATCCTCACATTTAATTATGGCATCATAAAAAGCAGGGCTAGAGTGGATCCTCTGGTCCTGGGTAGCTTAAAATAAATCTAGGTTACCGCTGACAAATGTGTATTTAACCTGTTTTAAAAACTGCCAGGAAGGGAGATTCTTTAACGTACATGGGTAGCCTGCTACAATGCCTAGCTATCTTTATAGCAATGTTCTCCCTCATATGTAACCTAAATAGCTCTCCCAGCAAATTAAACAAAAGAAAAGGAAAGAAAAAGCAATCACCATCCTATTTATAACAACTTTTTATATACACAAAGACTTTATTATGTTTCCTCCCAGACTTTTTTCATTTAAACAAACACAAATTCTAAACAAACACTTCTTTTAAACTTCACCCACAGGCCATGTTTCATAAGCCTCTATTTTCTCTTGTTATTCTACCTCTTTGTTGATTTTGAATTTGTCCAGATCTTCCTTAAAAATATCCCTACAAACTGAGTATGCTGGCTGTGTCACTAATTAGAGCTTGCTGCAACTCTGGCCCAAATTAAATTGTACCACTTTTCTCCCTCTGGAAACCAGGACATAGGAGAAAAGTAGTATATACACAAAAAAAAAAAAGGCCAGGAAAAAGGACAGACTGGATTACTGTATACAGAAATTAGGAGATATATTTTGTTGCAGAAGAATAATAAACAATTAGTATTATCCCAACTGAAGCATTGCTGAATGGAATAATTAACTCCTGTCTCTTATTTAAGACACTTCTGTTACATCTTCCCCAGCTGGACATAAAACTATTGATAACTACATTCCAAGTTCAGATTTCCAATTAATACACATCAGCTTTACAGTAACTCCATCTGCAGAATAGTCCTTCCTTTTGGTAACAAGAATGCGACTAGAATGGGATTGTGTCAAAACTTGACTGATATTGTTGTTTATCATATCTGTGTTTTCTGCTTACTCAATAAGAGGAGATACAGTCATAAAATGTTGATTAAAATGAGAAAGAGAAGATGTATTATTTTAATTGTCTGCTTTATATAACTGAATAAACACACACACTCTCATATATACATGCTTTTTAAACTATAATTCTATGTAAGCTTAATTAAAAGAAAACTGTAAATACACCATACAAGGACTTTTCAGACACAGACTAAGAGGCAGGAATAGACTCTCTAGTCCTGTTACAACTGTTTCCATTACATTAAGTATCTATCCAATATATGAATATATGCTCTAAAATTTTCATTAACAAAAGTAAGCACAGGCAGAGAATATCCATTTACCACCCAGGGAAATGCATAAAGCCTGAAACAATGAAAACTGCCTATTTTCTGATTTCCTTGTTTCAAAAGTTGTTGATCTTTCTATGCCCCCACTTTTCTTTCAATTTATAAAAAGAATCTGAAAAGAAGAAATGTTAGCTGAAGATAATGATTTTGACATAGAAGGGCCTCGTCTTACTGAGAACTGCAAATCCTTCTCTTGCTCTTCTAGTGGGATTAAAGCAGAAAGATAACTTATGGATTCTAAACCTTCCAGGAACAAACTGCAGTACAATGCCTGAGCTGAGCCCTGGGAAAGGTGATGTCAAAACAGAGAGTAATAGACAGGAAGTAATGAGATTTACGTTAGTGACTAGTGATACTAGTTTGCACTCCTCTGTAGGGGAGGGATATTCTGCTTTGTTGCCTCTAAAGTAAATCACGAAGAAATGAGCACCAACAGTTACAGCAGCCAACGGTTAGAATTTGCACTCGCATCTCAGACATGAGGCTTACGGTAAGAGATTTGTGATCTTAAAGTGTGTGGTATGCATCAATTTGCGAATAAGCTAAGCAAAGACATCTCAGAAATTTATTAATACTTTTATTGGTACAGTCTCAACCTTCAAAGGTGTTAGTAATGATACATCTAAATTGATTCAGTGGTGAGGCTTCCAATTAAAACAAAATATAGGGAAAAAATATAGATAATTTTCAACCACTGAATTAATTTATAATTATAAAATAAATGGGAATAATGGGGGGGAGAAATGAAATTACCTGAAAAATGTAGCACAACACATCAAATGGCGCATAGCTGAAGCTGGGCTAAATGGCTATAATCCCTTCTTTCTGTCACAGTGACATGTTTTCTGTGTGTATAGATGCAGAAAGTTCTTTCTGCATGTTTTGAAAGTCAGTTACAGAAATTCCCCCCCTAATTTGTGGCTAAATACATTAATTAAATATGGGATATGCTATTCACAAAACTTCACTGCTACTAGATACATGGTGATAATAATCTGCCAGATGCTGAAACGTGCACCTGATTAAAAACCTGGTTTGGCAGAACTCAACTCCAGTTGAAAAGCAGAATAGGCAATAACAGGCAGCAATAATAGGCTAAGATACTCTGATGCAAAGTGTATTCACTGTCACTTCAGCTGCCAGAATGTTTGCACTGCTTTTCTATTTTGTATCAATGAAGGCAGATAAGTAAGTAGTCGAGGTATTAAGCTAATCCATCCCTTCTCCATTAAGATGCCACTTTGCTTCCCTTTCTGACTGTTTTCAGGACAAACATCTGTTTCCTCAAACTTCTTCTTCCTCACCTGGATAGCCTTGCTTGAAATCCAAAGCTGCTTATATACTTATGAGAAGAGCACACTGCAGAGGAAAGCTGTGCCTGGGAACACTCCCATCTCTAACGGTGAAGCGCCAAACAAACTGGACTCTGCTTCGAAGCACACCTGATTATCATTCAACCTGATATCACACAGTGTCACTCATGAATCTAGACTCAGTATTATAAGTGAAATGTAAAATGCGAACCTAAATTGACTGTCAGACTAGTAGATGGTCTAAAAATGAAACTTAAAACCAGAAAGGTATTCAATGTAACTGCAACAGAGGGAAAAAGAAAACTTTAATACTCTGAGTAAATAAAAGTTGGTAGGCACGGGAAATTTGTCGTTATTTTGCCCAAATCCTTCATATAACTTGCTCAATACATAATACAGCAACAGATATGTCATAGATTACTGGGTATTAACATGAGAAGGCTTATGACAATCATCTGTGCAGCAAAGGCAACTGACCTGTAATTCTCTCTCTAGATCATTAACTTAGTTTCAAAGAGAGAATATTATTCTGATCTCACAAAAAAAGGGCATTACAGAACATTTGCATAGCCCACCTCAGCCTAGGTAAGGAAGTTTTGCAAAAGTGTTGCCTAGATCAACTTTAAATGAGTGTTTGAGATCAAGGCGCTTAGAACATTTGAAGCTTTTATGAGTACTCTAACTAAAAGTGAAATATATTAATTTAAAAGTTTAATACCAATAGAAGTTTCAATATTACCACTCAACAAGGACTTTATAAGAAGGATGAGACCAATAATAATGCTACTAATTCTCTTAAATTTAGAAGTACTGTTTCACTGAACAAGGTAGTCACAGCAGAAAAGTAGGATGGAAGCACTTACAGCAGCTTAAATGTCATAATGAGTTTGTTAAACGCACTGGAGTGGACACCAAATTAATATAAATATGGCCTTATTCTTCATAAAAGTCTGTAATTCTACATACATTTTTAGTCTTAAATTAAAAAATCCCACTATTAGAATGAGGCAAAAATCAAATATCTCCAGGTTGTTGATAAAAAATTTGGTCAGTCAGAAGCAGTTGCAGAATAGATAAGTTAGTCTTTGACCTATGCTAGTCTTCATCTAGGATCACAGGTGCTTGCATAAAGCACAGAAGCCAAAAAAAAAAGAGAGAGAAAAATATGTGGAAAAGAACAAGCGGGGGGGGAGATCACATTTTGTGTGGGCTTCACCTAACTGTTTCCAGAATTTACAGTTCTAGAAACACATACTACTACTAAGTCAGACTAAGAAAAGGAAAGAGATTCTCAATACAGTTATGTTGCTCTGGTAGCTTGCCTGGATAACAATTAATCCGATGAAAGTGAAGAATGGGTATTGTATGCAAGTTTTGACGTATAACAGCAAGTTAACATCTTACCTGACCATGTTAAGGGTAAGCGAGTTGGAAGGGATGATAGTCCTGGACATAAAGACTCTTAGGTGGCGTCAGAACAAGTGTTGCAGTCTGACAGCTATTCACATTCTGGGCACAGAGAGAATGTGATAGGAGATGTTCTGTCCAGGGGAAAAAACCTATGGGAGGAAGCAATGTTGAACAAGATTTTTCACAGGTTGTGTCAGCTCTGGGGGGACTTCCAGCCTCCACCAGTTTCTCAGCAGAGTCCATCACCAGCTCTGAGAACTTAGAAAAGAATATTTCTCCACAATCTTCTTTTTCCATTATTTCATTAAGCTGATGTACTCATAAAAGAACCCATCATCCCCAACGGCAAGGAAAGCGTTGGTGATGATGTCAAACAGCAGAAATTTGCTTGATGAACTTTCTGCACTTATCAGTCTAGACTGATTCTCACTCAGTTAAACAGAATGGATTTTAATTATCGTACAGACTCAAACAAGATTATGGCAAGGAAATCAATGGGTAGTTCCAAAAAAATCTTGGTAAAAAAATCTGATAATTTCTGCTCTGCTGAGGATGGATAATTCAGAATAGTCAATTTCAGGGATCGTTCTTGGTTAGAAATTGAGAACTTAAATGTACACGTTACTACAGGCTTGTTCAGTTAATGTGTTCAGTGGACAAACTTAAGAGTTAACAGTATTCATAGAGATTCTGTAACACTGAAATAGTTTTTAGTCCTAAGACTGTTGCATGCATCAGTTGTGATGCAAAGGATTTTTGTTGTGATGATGAAGAAAGAAGTATTATAAGTTTGTTTGTTTGCTTGTTTGTTCCTGAAGATACATTGCAGTCCTTTTATACTAGTCTTCTATATCCTAGATTAAAATCATGCTATTCAACAGAGAAGCCTGGTGACCAATACAGGTCCTAGACGAAAAGAACGCTGAAGAGTTTCCTTTTACCCTTCCTCCAAGGATGTGCCTCCAGTTTTCGTTTTTTCTCAGAATCTGTGCTATTGTTGACGAGGCAACAGTACACGCAGAAATGCCCCCTCTGTGGGATGCAGGTGTGAATGGCAAAAGTATGTGTTGAAAGAAAGGTACAATGTACAGTGATAAAGCAAAAACTCAGCAACGAAACTACTAAATTTGGAGGTACTTGATCCCTTGGATATTTTTGACAATGACTGGAAAATGAACATTTATGTTAAAACAATGTATTGGGTTTGTGTTGGAGAAGTTCATGGAGGACTGTCTCCTGGGGGGGGGGACCCTATGCTGGAGCAGGGGAAGAGTGTGAGGAGTCTTTCCCCTGAGGAGGAANTATTTCTTGTTATCTTCCTGTGATTTGATTGGTAATAAATTAAATTAATTTTCCCCAAGTCGAGTCTGTTTTGCCCATGATGGTAACTGCTGAGTGATCTCCCTGTCCTTATCTCAATCCATGAGCATTTCGTTATATTTTCTCTCCCCTGTCCAGCTGAGGAGGGGGAGTGATAGAGCAGCTTTGGTGGGCACCTGGTGTCCAGCCAGGGTCAACCCACCACTAACAAGAAAACACAGACAGCAAAAAACAAAAGAAAAAGGAAGGAAAAATTCCTGTGAAAATCTAACGAAGACAATGATTTATTAATAACTACAGAAAAGTCCATAACTCTATATTGTTTTACTGATTATGAGATAAACATATCCAGGCTTCACTAAGAAAAGTATAAAATGTACATCCTGCTGTTGTATGGCTTCTTTGTAGATATCCTTTATCGTTTACGATACCACTTTCAACTTTGGATATCTTTTCAAGAAATACAAATTATTGCTGTTATGCTTAAACCATACCAAACAAAACAACTATTCTGTTATTTAAATATAAAATGTGAATAATATATGCTACTTGAGGTGAAATAAACAGGTTACTTGACAGATGTCTTCAAAACTGTTAATTCTTGTAAGACTTGTAAGTAGGGTGATCTCAAACTGTCCAAAGTAGTGATAGGGTTTAAAGTCTCAGCAAGAGAAATGAAAAAAAGAGAGGTAAACAAACCAAATCTATCTAAAATCGTTCTATTGAAAGAGTAGCAGGCATATGGAACAAGCTGCTTAGTAAGACAGCTGATTCAGATAGCATAAGTAAGCTTAAGAGACAGCTAGATATTTTTATGCAGAAAGTGGCTTGGAATTCACAGCAAGAGGATATATGGTTGAGACAACTAAAATGGGACATGCTTATTTTAACACAAGACTTACTGTCCTGATAACTTTTAGAGGGTTGGGCTTTTTCCCCCCTTTCTTTCCATTGTGGCCAAATGGTGAGCTTTCATAAACATTTCATAATGATATCTAATTTGCACTATCTTTCCCATTTGTGTGAACGTTTACAACCACTACTAGACAAAACTTGTTATCTGGAGATATTTTCCTTGAAGTCAAATATTTTAATAGTAAACTTACTGAGGCTTTACCATCCACTGTTTTCACTATTTTAATGCAAATCATAAAGTAAGATTGATTACCTCCCATCTCCTGCTGAAATCAGAAGACGACTTGTCTACAAAAATTATTTTTTCATAGAATTTCCTACTTCTCTATTACTGATAGAAGCACAATTGCTGTAGTGCTACTGACAAAATTTTTGTCTCAGTATGACCATTTAATTTTCAAGTTGTCTAGGCTAGAGTTGCTCTAAAATGTAGTTAAACTACTGGTACTGATAGCATTCTTATTACTGCTAGCATTCTTATTACTGGCATGGGCAGGGTTGGACTGGTGACAGCGGTGTTTGGAATTACATACAGAGGATGTCAAACTCAAACTTAACTCATTTTTAGTTACGAATCTCAAGTCAAGATCCTGAATTAACAGTTAATCCTGATCATTTATCAAAAATATCAGAAGATCTAATAATTAGCACTGTTTTAATAGCAGAAGTTAAACTATTTTAAATACCTTTAAACAACAATAATAAAGCCTGAAACTCTGCTACAACATAGTGAATTCTCATCTGTTCATACAACGCCGAATGATGACAGAACCACAACTTCTGATACTGCTTCAGGCGCTGCTGGAGACAACTGTTTCCAGCAAGTTGTCCATCTCCTTTTCCTGGAAAAAAAAATCTCTAAAGAAAATGCAATCCTTTTCTATCCTAATCACATATACCATATTTCTCATCCTCCTTCAACTTGGCTTATGACTAGAGGAAGCAATTTTGTTCATTTTCTTTCAAAAGAGAAAAGTTACTTAGGGCTAAGAACCCTAACCATACCAAGCTCAATGACAAGTGATCATTGATTTCATTGGGAACACCACATTGCACCACATTTGTTACTGCAACGATCTGTAACCCCATAAGGTGCTCGCTGCAAGTTCTGTTTTCATAATATGCCAATGATTTTATTACAGCACACTTGAGACAAAAGAGTTTATACAAGTAAACAAATGGATATCATTACCATTTGTAATTATATTTGGGTGGTAAAAAGAGAAAAGAAAAGAAAAGAAAAGAAAAGAAAAGAAAAGAAAAGAAAAGAAAAGAAAAGAAAAGAAAAGAAAAGAAAAGAAAAGAAAAGAAAAGAAAAGAAAAGAAAAGAAAAGAAAAGAAAAGAAAAGAAAAGAAAAGAAAAGAAAAGAAAAGAAAAGAAAAGAAAAGAAAAGAAAAGAAAAGAAAGTAGTTTATCTCTCTATCTCCATTCTTGTTTTTTTCTCAGTAAGAAAATTCGCATAAACACTTATTGCTACAGTTCGGTGACTGAAATTACTTAACGCTCACAGTTCAATATATGTTTAACAAGAATATGAGGAATTTATATGAGCCACTGGAATAATTTGTTTCTTAACTATCAGGGCACCTCATCTACATATAATGCAAAGCTCCATTCTTTTCATTAAAATGAAAATAAGCAACGGGAGTTGTTGGCTTAATCTGCTTACTAGACTTCTTATATTTTGACCAGAATTGGGCTTGATGCTGCTGGGCAAACAGCAATATTATGAACTCTGGCCATAGAGATATCTTCTAAAAAGCCACACATTTTTAATTTGAGTAGTAAATGAATTTCCTAATAAAACTATTAAAATTTTAGAACTTGGTTATCATGGCTATACTTGATAGATGGAAATCCAGAGATTTTGTCTTTTTCTTACACAAAATTGAGAAAATTAGACACACACTCAAACAGCTTCTTAAAAAAAAAAAAAAAAAGACCAGTCTGCATCTTTATACAGATCAATGTCCAATTATAAGCAAAGAGTTACTGTGGCAAAAGGTCAGGAAAAAATAATCTTTCTGGCATTTATTACTTGGAAAATAAGGTCAAATATGAGGTCAAGCTTCAGATATATACAGAATAAATTATACTGCAGCATTCTAAATATTCTACAAAGCAAAAATTATATTGCAGTCTCAACATAATCAGAAAAATGAATTTGAACATGTATTTCCTGATGACAGTACTACAGATCAGACTAGGCTAAGAGGCAAAAAACTACATCTAATTAATCGACAATTAATAAAAAGCTTATAATATATTTCTGCCATATTTTAAACATAGCTTCTTATTAAGGCTGACTTATTTAATAATCTTTTAACTGTCTTGAACACTGAATCATCTTCCCCATGACAAACTAAAATAATAGCAAACATATAAAACATTTAAAAATAATTCAGTCGTGTACTTCTTTGCTGCTTACAGCCTAGAAGCAAAACACAAACACACACAATGCTAAAGTACTTGGTCTGTCTGATGCTTTTTTAAAAATAGAAGTGTCTATTGAAATAAAAGATCTCATAATTAGATAAAACCCATCTGGAAAATAATGAATTGGACACAGAGTTTGAGGAAATAAACATGCTTGTTTGTCAGAATGAATGCTTTGAGAGAGCACTGTCATTGTCCTGATACAAGTCATTTTAGTTGTTTCACAGACACTCATCTTTGGTAGCTCTACAGGATGTGAATGAAATTATACTGAAAATCAGATTATGTTATTATTTGACACTTCTCACACCACTATTAATTGTGAAATCCACATTACAAATAGGAAAAGAAGATCCATGAAATGAAAACATCTTCTGATCTATTTTTATGCTTGTCTGATATCCCAAGTCTCTTTTCTTTTCCTCATCTCCAAACTACGTGAGGAATGTAAATGACTAGCGTTTTTTTATCTGTTGAAGTCGTGTCTAGTTTGAATTTCCAAATCACGCTTTGGTAGACGGACTGTATATAATATATCACAGGCAATGTCAGTGGAGATAAAGTATATTTTAATCATTTTAGAAAAGTACTAATTTTTTTTTTTTTTTAAATCTACTTTAGATACTTGTGGTTTCATTTCATGTCCAATTCTGACAGATACCGAGCGTTCTTTGCTCTGGGCTAGCTACAAGATTTACTGTTTTCTCTGATAGTATTATCAGTGGGCTGTTCCACCCTGAGAAACCGTAACTGGAGTACTAATAGGTTTATAATGACAGCTTAAACTTTACACTTTTGTAAGCATTGGAGGCTTCACTCACCTTGTTCAAGTGGCTGGCTTTTAGTTGAAGTAGTTTTCATCTTGAGTGCCTCCCTAACAGACATGTCACAGCAGGAGCCTTTGTTAGTGTCTTGGTCACTGTCAGCCTGATCACTGTCCCCATGCCCGCTGTCCCTCAAGCTGGCTCTTTCTGGATCCTTGAACGTGGAGCTACTGAAGTACATATTTAAAAAAAAAAAAAAAAAAAAAAAAGAGAGAGAGAAAAAAGAGAGAGAGAGAGTTGTATTTACTTGTTCTAAGTTGAATTGTACTCTCTGGCAAAGCAATTTTGACAAGAATGCAAATGGGGAAGCCGAGAAAGTTATTTAATAGGCCTTACCTTTGAACAAACTGCTGCCTGCTGCCCATGTAATTGGGCTCTGCGGGAAAATTGTCTGTCTGTGAAAGAGAAGGAAAAAAATACGTATAGTTGTACACTGGACAAATCTCCTGCAGAGCAACAAGATTTCCTAGAGGAGAAATGATTAATAATTCAAAAATTCCCTTAATCTTCAGATTTGTACATTTTAATTAAATTGGTAAATGCTGGCATGTAATTATGTGCTCAGAACAATTAAATGATTCCGGTCCACAAATTACCTGCTAAAGTAAACAATGAGGCTCCAATAAGTGGCATTCTCTGTTAGTAACCTGACAGATGACACTGTTTATGTTTTTTCATTAGTTAGATATTAAGACTGATGGTTATTGAAAATGAGAGAAAAAATTACTTTTGCATATTACAAAAGTGAATTATTCAATAATACTAATTTTTAATCATAATTACATCATCTACTGGGATTCTGAAGCCCTTACTGCTGTAATACAATTTCATATACTGCTATATTACTCTTGAATTGAAAAAAATAAACAAAAAAGTCAAGAAAATTTATGGCTGATTAGCTGTGGGGTTTCTTAAATGTGATTGGAAAAGTGCGAGTATGAAAATATTTGGATTTTCTCTCTTTAATTTTCATCAGTATTAATAGCTATGTCAGAATAACAAGAACCACACATGCAAACAAGAACATTACATGATTGTTGTAGACAAGTAGTTTTTAAAAGAAGATACTTTCATTAAGTCTGTCACGAGTATATTTTTAGCAGCATGAGCTAAGTAACTGTAGAAGCAGAAGTATTTACAGCATCCAGACCAACATGGAGTCCTGCCAAAGGGAACTGAATTCCCCTTGTATCATCAGCTGAAGTTCTCTGGGAGAAAGAGAGACTGCATCTTTCACAAAACTCCATATACTGTACATTCACACACGTCACTTCTTCTTGCAGCTGACCTAGTGACAGAGCTCCTACTGTTTTCTGCATCACTTCATATCACACCACTATGCTTCGCAGCAGCTATGAGTTTTGCAACAGCATCTAGCACATCAGGATCAGTAACATGGGCAGCGCTCAATTAATGGAGCAGAAGACCCAAGGTAAGGTTTAATGTCGCACAACAAGTGTTTACACAAGTGACTGGTCTCCTAGATATTTGTTTTTCCCTGCCACTCCCGACTCATATATTTAGCTTTCTTTTGGTTTTATAGGTAGGTGGTCATTAGAAATATTTGCTACTGCTTGTATGGCTGGAATATTGGAGCTTGGAAAAGATGCATGAATTTACATCGGAAATTTAACAGTCTCTGCTATTTGCAACAGAAAACAGGTAGCTACCTGCCACTCTTAATGTGCATGTGAAATACATGTGCTTATATACCATGGATATCTTGTGTGATGTAAGGAAGGGATGGAAGATAAAGAATTACCTTCTGTTTGGCATGTATGAAGTCAATTTACGCTGTACTTTCTTCTTATTTCTAGTTAAATCCTTTGGTTCAAAAATTAGGGTTATAACACACACTGTGTTTCCATTTTGAAGCTGTTTCTAATTTAAGCTGTGGAGCACACAGCATTGAATATGTCATTACAAAAATAATCTGATGTTTTATCAGTGACTTTAATGATAAACTGTATGACAGAATCAGGTTTTACTCATCTGTTTTCAAAATATAGCAAAAAGCTCCTATACTTATAATTCTATACGATTTTTTATATCAAAACTGCATGTAAATTGGAAATCTGGGTGTTTATGTCTAACTACAGACTTGTTCTTCAACAGCATTATTAAAAGATGGGCCTATGAAAATTTTTGCATAATGCCTAAGAAATGCAAACAATACGCTCTATTACAGAAGGAGAATTCTGAAGATCTGGGACATCAAACTCAGTGTTGTGTCACTTCTTTTCCAATTCAGCATTTCAGAAGCTGGTGATTTCAGCTACAGGTATCCAAACTTTTTAAAATCTGGCCATTTCAATTAGGGGGCAGGTTAGTGCTTTGCACATAAAAACAGACAAGATTGTGGTTTTAATATATGCAATTGGAATAAAAGCTTGTCTTAACTTTTAACATGTTTCAAGTTATAAAAACAAACATTGAAAATAAACAAANAAAAAAAAAAAAAAAAAAAAAAAGGAAGAAATGGAGGCCCAAAGAGAAATATTCCAGCATTCTTATATGTAATCTCTTAAATATAGCACATCGTATTTTGGAAGCAGCCTTAATTCTGTAGTTTATTGCAAATTGTAAGCTAGTATCTCCTGTATGCAGCAAATCTACCCCATATATATAAACATATAATCATTGTGACACTCACAGAGCCCAATACTTCTCAATCCAAATAACCTTTACAATTGCAGAGCCCATGTCTACTTTCTAGGTCTAATATCTCAACTACAGATGCCCAGGAAAACTGACCTTATGCTTTTACTTACGTAAGAAATCTGCCTCTTCCTAAACACAGCTGCTACTAGAATCAACATTTCCATTTTTCATGTCATTGTCAGGCAAAATGCCCACTATAAACTGCCTTTTCATCAATTCTCTGCCATTAGAAAAGTCGGACTTTTGCCCTGGAGTTAATTATAACACCTCCTTAAAAGTGGTGTTAAGAACTTATCTATAAGCTGGACCACATTAAGAGCTGGTCGTAGTTTTTGTTTCTGCTTTTTCATGGAAAAAAAAAAAACATTTTGCACACCCTGGACTAGCCAAGATATAAATTTTAAAATAGAAGTTATGACCACAACTTAGCTGCCATCCTAAAAATTGGAGCTGATTCTAAGAAATTCGGTATTTATGATAATCATTAATGGCTTTTAACTTGATCACAGTTTGACCAATTTCCTTTGTATTGTATTTTGCAGCAATACAAACAGTTGGGTGCCATGTTACAGTGAGCTCATTGCTGCAAAAGAACAAATGTAAATACTCGATAACCATATACAGCCACAAGGCTCAGAGTTGAATTCTTTTCCTTCTGCTCTAAAAGCATTAGTACTTCTCCTATGAACTATGAAAGTATGGTGCTTGCATTGAGCTGTAACAGAGCACCCTGAGACACAGGCAGCAAAGAGAGAATTGCTTCATGTATGATAACATCTATACAAAAATTGGGATAATAAACAAACATTTAATTTTAAGGCGAGGCAGTTTAGAGGAATCTTCAAAAGATAAGTATCCGCTTCTCAATGGATTACAGAGAGATATGAATGTCTAACTCCCTTAAACACTTCTTTTTTTTATTTAAATCCCAGTTGAAGTGAGAGGTCGTACACTTAAAATGTTTACACTTTAACGTCTGTGGAAGCAATATTAGACATTGCAGCTCATGCATTAATCATACCTCTTTTCACCACATAGCTGTAACACTAAGAAATGAGTACGACGTTAAAAATCCATCAACAGCAAATAAACTCTTTGTTCTTTCTGGGTATACAGCCCTTTCTAGGAAATCAGAACCACCATGTCTCTCTGTTTGCCTCCAGTTTTAAGGTAGGCTTCAGTTCATCTGCAGATAACCATCTAAAAGCTAGTCAGCTACTCTAAGCTAAGCAGCTAAGATCCCTCTACCAGCATTAGAGACATACAAGATAATTCATCCCATTTGGGGCATCTAGCTTTAGGTACGTACTGTTCCCAGAGTTGACTTTCTCCAGCAACTCTAGGGGAATCGAGATGACCAGCAAGATGCTCTGTGTAACAGCTGAAGCTAAATAAGATGCATTGTATCAGAAGTGAATTACATGGAATTACAAACTCCTGAAAAAAAAACAAAAATTACTCAAATACCAGCACTGTTAAATTCCTGAAGAACAAAATAAAACAAGCTCCACCCTCCCCCAAGAAAACTCCCAGACACGATCCATTACTAGAAGTCACTGGAGTTAAGTAATAAAGATATGTTTTGTGTCTCTGTGATTCAAGGTTGAGGGCTGGACCATCAATTAGGTCACCAACTACTAAGTTACAAGTTCTTCAGTAGGAAGAAAACATACTGGGACAAATGGTCTCTAAAACTATAGCAAAAGCAGAACTGTCCACTACCCTAGTTAGATACCGGAGAATTAAAAAGTCTGTGATGTCAACCTAACTGTCCATAGCTCCCCTAGAGAAGAGGTCCTGTTTTTATGGCTCATTTTCACAAGTTATTGGAATCAGTTAATTTCCAGTGAGAATATGCTGTTAAACCATTCAACGGATATATTTTTTCAGAGTTGCTACAATGTCCCCTTAAAAATATTTTCTTCCATCTATCTGTTCTAATATGTGACCCTAGAGTAAATTTGAAATTTTAGGAACACTGCTATTACTGCAGTGTTGCAGAAAAATTCCTGAGGATTCCTGTACACACGTTTAATACAGCTTTTTCAGAAGGATGAAGCTCATAAAAAATGCTATTTTGAAAAAGATCAGAATGCATATAAAGCTTTCAAAAGCTGCCAAAATTTAAAAAAGAGGGTTACTACCTTTCAAAAAAATATCTCACAGTTTGATTATGTTACCTTTTCCATTGGGGAGCTGAGGAGGAGTAAAAGAAAAGAACAGTCAAAGTAAACCTGTGCAAAATACACTTTTACTGGTATAGGATTTCAGATGTGACAATATAATTGATACAATCTAAGAATGTGACTTGAAGAATCATTTACTGGCCAGTGTTTGCATGAACAACATGTCGAACATCCTTCAAGTGCTATCATCAACTGCCTGTGAAACCATTCCTTCTATTAGAGGTGTGAGGGTTGTGTATTAAAACCACACAAAGGCTTAGAGAAACTACAATTGTTGTTAAGTACTGCTCTTATATGGTGAATTTGGAATACTGAGTTTTATAAATTCAAAACAAAACCATTCAGAAGGTTGAAAAGTAACTGTTAAGGTTCTACTAATTAATTCTAGAATGGCTATGACTTCCAAAAGTTTCATTTAGAGAAAGGAGAAAATGAAAAATTATGGCCAAGAACAGAGTATCAGAAACAAATTCATTACAGGATTCATTAACCTTAAATACTCTCATAAGAAAAAAAAAAAAAAAAAAAGTGAAAGCTTCATCACTGGAAACAGTTTGAAGCAGCCTGGGCAAAGCATTACACAATGAATTATGGGGAATATTTTTAGCAATGGGCTACATTAATCTAATTTCCTTTTTTTTTTTTTTAATAAGTTCATATTCACAAGGTATATGTGTTTATTTCTGTTGAAAAGTTTCAATATTTTTATAAATAAAAAGGAGTTCCACTGTGATTCTGCACACAAATGTATTTTTCAAAAAAAGTCAGGATTAAAATTACAGCCCCATATTAATCAATCAGGTTTCGGGGATTCTACTGTTCCTCAGTAAGACAACAGTAAAGGACTCACAAGGCTTCTACTTTCAAGAATTCCTATAAAAGCAGGCTGTCTATTAAAAATTAGAGGTTCCTAGATATTTCCTTTTTTGTTTGGTTGTTTTTTTTTTATCAAAATCTTTGTTATGCCACAATTCTGAAGATTTCTAGTAATCTTTGACGTATCCCATATTGTCTGAATAAAATAAGAGAAAAATATAAGAAAAAGTTTTCAATTTCACAGGTCTCTCTCCTAGAAAAAAAAAATAAAAATCCTAAAATCAACATGACTACAAAGAAAAAGACTGGGAAAGGGGGGGGGGGG
>VZSZ01001221.1:4068-23441 GCA_013398815.1 Ibidorhyncha struthersii | reverse complement strand
GCACGAGGCTAGAGAGAGAGAAATGCAATATTTAAGTATTCTTGACAAATTATGCCCAGAAATAATTGTCATATTAGGAAAAGATGTATTCTAAAATGTAAAAAAAAAAAAAAAAGTACTTAAACATTAATCAGATTTATGAATATTAGGCTACTAGAATATTCATAATTTTTTCTCAGAATTACAAGAACAAGTATCACATTTTCAGAAATGATTCAATGCAACTCCATTTTATGTAGGTGTTCATACCTGGAACTATAATAAAGTAAAATGTCTTTGCTGACTCGAACTTCTTTTTAATTAAAAATTAAATGCAAAAATGAAATGAAACATCTCTCCCCTTTATCAGACTGCCACTTAATATCAAACTCAAGCATCTTCTGTGTCTTTTCTTGAAAAGCTTAATTGTGAGTATTCACCCTTCCCCCATGAAACAAAGATCTTATATAATGGCAATCGCATTTCAAGACAAAAGAATTGTATTCTGCCAAATCTAGTTTTGAAAGAGCAGACAACTGTCTTCATTTTGTTAGGAACAGTTTGTGTTCAACATAGTACAATTTTTCACAAAGACTCCTCAGTGTAAGACTGCCAGTGAGTGTATACACTTAGCCTGAGGTAGTAGTTTTTGATTTCACCAGACTTCCTTCATTAAGAAAATGTATTAGCCCAATAGAAAAAAAAAAAAAAAAGAAAAAAGAAACCAAAACAACAGAACAAAACAAACCCAAAACTAGGCATAAAGTTCTAATAAGTTATTCTATCTTTTTGAAGGACAAGGTTAAATAGGCTGCTTTAACAAATCTTGCCCTAATATGCACTCTCCACTCTCATTCTTCGGAAAATATTTTTGAGACATAATTTATATGACATGTACATATTTGGGAAGTTTCACACTTGCTGCAAAATGTGTATTTTGGTGTTACAAAGCCTACAGTGTGTTTATGTGAATTTCTGACAGATACAACATTCTTCAAAAGCACACTAAACACACTGGGTAACAAAACCAGTCAGATCCACAAGGCAATATCATTCACCAGGCTGCTGTACTCTCTATTGAAGAGTGTTGGTGGCTCATGTTTTCTCTTTCTCTTGAATAAGAAAAGCAAAACTGTGAGGGAAAGAGTTATTTCAGTCAAATGCACGGTGTCTTCTGAAAAGTGAATTTCTGGGGACAGAGACTAGCATGCTTTCCTGTAAGTGAAGGAATGCAGATTCTCTCCATATAAATGCCTATAATTTTCTTTTAACAAGTACCATATTTGTTAAAAAAAAAAAATAAAAAATATTTATTGCTTAAGCATTTATATTAAGGTATTGCAGGTATTTCAGTTGTGTTTGTACTACTGGCTTACTGAAAACAATTATTTCTTAAATTTCTACAAGAGTTTACTTTGCAACGTAGAAGGCACAAAAGAAGACAGAAGCCTAGACTGCAGGAATTTAATACAGTGCAAGGATTTGAAGTCACAAGGCGCAGGCAAGCTTTCTCTCACCTCATTGATGGTTGCACCAAGCCTGAAGGCTGAAGAGCTAAAACGTCACTATAGAGAGACATATTTTTAAGCGATCCTGGTAAAAAAGTAGACTTAAAAGACACTCAAAAGATGGGGTGAGACCAGACCTTGATCAGATTTTTTTAGTATGAAATAAAAGATTGAAGCCTTTCAGGAACGAGTTTGCCTCTTCTTTGGTGGGGAAGTCAGCTTAACAAAACCCTTCAAGTCCTCTGACAGAGACGTTGCAGGATATATGTTTAAATGCAGACTTCTCTCTCTAAGAAAGACGGGACTAGGAAAAAGTGTGGAAGCTGAACTCAAAACTTTCTTCTACTGAAAAGGGAATCAAGAAGATTTTCTGGACCACACTCAAATTACTATTTATTCCACAATAGTTTCAGGTTTCTGAGCCTCACTTTATTTTGCACTGGAGAAACATGAAATGTAAGCATCTAATGAAATTAGCAGAGTCTGGGAAGAGAATAAAGAAAGCCATCAAATGGGACTAGGAAAATGTAATTGGAATATGAGCTCTTAGGATGAACTACTTTTCGGAGAAGTTGTAAGATCAGAACACGGGAAGAGGTGCCAAACATCACACCACATAAAGAGCTCGAGCTGAAAGTACAATAGCAGTGTTTTTGCTATCACAATGTCAATAAATAAACATAATGAAATTCATGACACATTATTGCATTGCTCTGCATTGCCTCTATTCATTTAACAATGAACACGTTTAAAATAATTCACAACTTGTCAGATGCCTGTGAGCAGTGCAGTTAGACTGATGCTTTAAGAGGCATTCATGAAGATCTTATGAAAGAGCTTGCTATGACATATCAAAATAGAGATGGAAGTATGGGAAAACACAATAACTACTTCACCTGAATCTGCTAGTACAGTTGCATCCAATATATTTACACTGTTCACCAATGATATGTACTTATTGAAGCTACTCTGTCAATAAAAACCACATTAAGAACCTTTTGAAAGAGCTTCCCTGTCAATTAGGCTGCAGATACATTCTATCACTCCAGTTTTTCTGTCAATTTAATATACTGGATCATATTAACAGTACTGGCTTGTCAATAAGGCAAATCCGAATCCTATTAATGGAGTTATACTGCCAATATAATCGGCTTCCTATTTATCGAGCTCCCCAGTATTTGGGAAAGCTGTGAAATGGGATTATAAGGTTAGGTTACATACATCTGTCTCTATGTTACATAAATATTTCAGGAATTGTATCCTGTTGTGTAAAGAAAAACATGTAATCATGTTTTTCCATTAGATAAACTTCAGATGACAGAACAGCCTAATTGTTTACCATTCCTGAGAAAATATTAAATCATTCTCATTTATCGCATTATATTTCTTGCTTGTTCTAAGTTACACCTGTTATAAGACAGTCTACTTATGTGCCACGCATACAGAATTGCTGAGAGGTATATGCACTCCACCCCACCTGCACAAGATAATATCTGCTCCAGAAAATAAGAGAGATAAAATACAAAATATGAAGCACTCCACAATTTCAATGCTTATTTAGCCCTTGTACTGTGCTGTGTAATCTTGGTGGAACTGAAGTTTGTAAGTATACTTCTAGTGTAACAGAAACCCTGGAAATAATTAATAAGAGGTAGTAGTTCATACATAAAAATCCAGCAGAAGTTCAGCAAGCCTTCTATTTAATAGAAGCCTTAATGAAGTTGAACGTTAGTTGCTTTTAACCACATTCAATATTAAATAACTACTTTGACTGGATTAACAGAATATACAACAGACCATTAAACCTGATTATATTAAAAAAACCCTTTTGCTTCAAAAAAAAAAAAAAAAGAAAGAAGTAATTGCATTAAAATGTACTGGGCATTCTCTTATCAAATTAACTCTCTAAGTCTAACTTGAAAATATGGATTTTAAAAAAACAGGGTCCAAAATGACAGTTAAAGGTCAATGAATCAAGTTGCCAATTATATTTTCTGGTAGCAGATGGGTGCAATGAAACCTAATGATTGAATTTGAAACGCTTTAGTGCACCTTTTATCTATGGCTTCCACCATGTTGAGCCTACCTCAGTATTCCTAACAGATATTATGTTTACTCCATAACAGATTCAACTACAATTAGCTAACTGGAATGAAATCTGCACTTATCACAACATCTAGCTTATTCTAAGAATGTCGTACCATGGCCTCAAAATAACAATACATTCGGGAGTGTATCTTTAGTAGCATTAGGTTTGGGGTTTTGTATTTTACATTCCAATCTACATGTTAAATATGAAGTCTGGAAATTAAGACATTAAAATTAGAGAGAAACTTAACAAATAGTGTCTTGAAATTTAAGGAGATGATCAAATTTTTTGTTACAATTTCAAAAATATTTTCCTCTCCTCGTGTTTAGAACCCTTTCTTCTGTATGGAAACAACCTTATCTTTCCTTTCTTTCTTTCATGCACGCAGATTCTACAGTGCAATTGTGAGCTCCTGGCATTTTATTTTTAATTTTGAGATACATCTGAAAGCTCTTACTCAGCAGGAATTCCCAGTGAAGCCAGTAAGTGTTGTAGAATTTGTCCTATTCTTACCACTGCTGTTTTCCTGTTTCTAAGAGCAACATATCACAAATGTTTTCTAAACAGATAAAAGCTTACAAACACTGCAGTACTATATGGTGGAGAAGGAGATCAAATTATGGCCTTTAACACTGACAAATTGTTTTGTACTCACAATATTTAGTAAGGGGAAACAGAGACACTGGATATTTTAAATCTGTTAAGTTTGTGTTAACATCTCTCCACTATGTTTACCTTCTTCTGTCCATCTCACTAAAGGCAACAATAAAACTCCCACAAGCCATGACCTGAGGTCCAGTGAAATCAATGGATGTTTTCAAATTGGTTTCAATAGCCCTTGGATCAGTGTGCTTACTTCAATTAGGGGATAAGGGAGTCTTTACATAGCGTGCTACATTCCCACAGATACATATGTTGTATGCTGAAGAAAGCTGCAAAGGAGCAGGAAGAAGATTACAATAGTGATAGAAAATGAGAAGAAACTTAACCGTAATATTCCTTTATCCCAGCATATGGTCTTTTCTATGGACGGCATTTAAACAGATTTGTAATGGCAGTGACAGGGATAGGTGATTATCTAGGCAGCAAACACTCTATGTGGCACAAGACTCCGGTTCTGTGTTTTTTCTCTACAGAATAAAAAAAAATATCCCCAAAGATAAAGCAGGACTTGATTCTGAAGCCACACTGCCTGCACAGAGAACACACATAAAGAGGAGTTCTGAAGCTTTCTTCTTTGGTGACGAAGAACAGAGGTAAATCCAGATCACCTCCTTTCCTTTAAAGCTGCAAGCTTATCCCCTTCCTTACCCTAAAATCCTTCTCCAGAAATGCAATGATTCGCTTAAATTCTTTAGGAAGTAGCAAGAAAATCACAGATGTTAAAACTTACATTATTACCTTCCTTGTAATTTCTTATTTCGGTCATGCAACTATTTATTACAACATTTTATTAAAAAATCCCAACAAGGTATTCTATAAACATTTTGTGACAGGATACAAAGCCCTACTTTCACGCAAATACCTTGGCATAATTACTTCCTATTAGCACTAGAAAAAGACACATCACCAAATATGCTGCCAAAATAATGGCTGAATTTATGACAGAATAGTAGATCATCAAACTTTACAGCCACAAATGCCTGTGCAAGGAGATTTTCAACTGTAAAATGGTGATGAGTTGATTTATTATTTGTGACATAAGATAAATAATTTAGGCTTGCACAAATTTAACAAGAGGTTCTGTCCCTAAATATATTTTAATGCTGTAACAGTCATGTGCCTATGATGAGGTACCTCATAAAATGGAAAGTTTGATCAAATGCACCATGTATATAGTAGCAGTGGTCAAGTAGGCTTGGACAGAAAAAAAATAAGGCCTTTTTGGCTTTGTATAACCATCCACAACTCTGTCACTTCAGTGTTAACTTACTAAAATGTCTTCATACAGGACTCTATGCTAGGCTGATTCAGAAAAAGTGAAAAAAACAGTTATCTTCCTCGATAGAATCACCTCATCTTGAACACCACACCCACTTATCTAGGGATCTCCACATAAACTCAGGGATTTAAGGGCTGACTTTTACTGGTAAATTCATAACAGCCTGGGGAAAAAAAGTTCTGGACTACTTCTCTCATTACAGCTTGCCATATCGATAGTCTGAAATCAGATTTTGCTGTTAAGATAAGGAAGATCTACATAAGAAATGTTGTCTGCAAAGATTCCAGGATTAGGAAAATTCTCCTGTTCCAAAACAGGGTTGGTTTGTCAACATCTAGGACACTGCCGCAAGTTTCACCAGGGACAGAGAGACTGAACATGAATGCTAATATTTGACTGAAGGGCTAGTTAGAATACCGTGATTAAATTATGGCTTTGCCTCTGTATCTAATTAGCAGGCTACTCACCCAGCACGTGAGCACCTTTTTCAAAGAGAATGCATGCAACAGCAACTGCAAGATGCATAGATATTTAGAGGGTTTTATTTACTGGTTTTAGTCATGAACTTTCAAAGAAAATAGTGCAACCTTCTCTAAATAAAATCCACATCACAAAAGTCCCCAAACCAACATTCAGATGAAACGCGTGTCAGGGGAAGTCTCTTTCAAAATGGGAAAAGAAATGAAAATACAAGAGGTACAGTGCAAGAAATTCTGAACAGAAACTCATGCAAAGGGGATAAAATAACTTGTTAAGATTGTTCATATTGCTCTTCCTGAATATTCAAATCAGACAATGTGTAACACAGACTAATGCTGCTCCCTGCAGGTGGATCATGAGCCCACATGAAGCCACACCAACTTCCAACTTCACTGGAATTCAACATGGAGTTAGGTGCTTAGCTGCAAAGAGTAACCTCCAGGACCATGCCTTTGCATGCAGTTGTCTTACACATATGTCCTCAAAACTTGTTTTCAGGTAGAAAAGCTCATTAGGAGATGAATTAGATTACTTCCATAGAAAGTTATTCATTTACATAATTTCAGGGCCATCTTAACTTACTGGTGGTTCTTTCTAAATAAACACACCACTGTGCCATTGGGAACAAAACAAAAGCCATACAGTACTAAGGGACTACTAGATGGCCTTCATTTTACGTGCAACTTAATTAGCTTCACTGTAAATTGCTAAGAACGAGTAAACTTGGGTTTGTTGGGTTTTTTTGTTTAAATCTTCTCAGGCATAAAGTAATAAGTACAAAATGCCCTTCTAAAATATGCCAAGATCAAGAGCAAACTCATTCACTTTCCATGAAAACAGAACTAGGATCTTACTCCCAGGACCTTGTGTATCAAACCTCAGCACAGAGATTTTCCAAGGTAATGGTACAGAGCCCTATTACTAAAAATTTATAATAGGATTGCTGCTTTGACCTTAACCACAGTACAACAAATAGCACCAGTATAAAGATAATCCAACCTACCAGCATCCTTAAGAATGTGCAAGGAATAGACAGATACTGGCAGAAATTAATCTGCCATTTTCACACATCTGCCCAAGGGAGGTATTGTAATTGCAAAAATTTACTCTTAGACTGCTGAGACTCATAGTAATTATGTTTCTTTTTTAATAGAAATAGCCACAGGTAGTAACAAATTGGGTTCTGAGATGGGGAACTGGGCATGCATTCTAACCTAAATTACTATGTAATTGTCTTTATTACAAAATACTATAGAAAACCTATGACTCAAAATTTAAATCAGAACAAAACCTTTCCTTTAAGTAAATTCATCTCCTCCCATGGCTTTTCAACATGTATGCCTATTTCTTCATTTACTGGTATCAGCAAGAGCAGTGTGACTGCAAGCAATTTATCTTTATCTAAAGATGTTTGCCAATACTAACCAAAATTCCTGAAGCTTACCTTTGCTTAATAGAAACAGCTTTCCCTTGCTTTACTTTCATGCAAGTAAAGTAGACTAAGAAGTAGGTCAAAATCTGGAAATCTAAGTACCCGTTCCTAAGGTTCCTTTGTCAGTATCGGGGATGAAGAAAAGAGTGTGTGTGATCTACATATATTTTAAATGAACTGAAATTAAAGTTTTCTTCAAAATTCTGGAAGCCTGTTCGAAACAAATGAGCACAGGAAAGTACTTAAAATGAGTTATTTCATGCTTGAAGGAACTATTATTTCATTACCGTCACATTATTGCGATAATGAGACGCATACTGTTGGGAAAGATCGTATATATGGTAGCCAATGAATAAATAATAAAATAAATTCACCCAGTTAATTCTTCCCCTTGCGATACTATATCCTGTTCAGCCTGAAAAGAAGCTAAGGTCGTTTAAACAGACAAAATACATTTACAGATTCAGACAAAATGAAGACTATGCATTGAAAGAAATAACATAAAACGTTTTGTTTTCCTCTCTTTTTCACCCGATGGCTACAAAGCTGACTGACACATTCCTTGCCTCAGAGCTACAAGATGCAAATTATCATGTGCTTTTTGATACCTAACACAGTTGATGGAAGCAGGTGAGTGCTGATCATTCTCACACATCACATGACTTCGACCTCCTTTTCATCGTTACTCTCAATCCTGAAGTGTGATAGCAGGATACACAGTTTTAAGCAAGATGTATAACTTCCACCATGAAGTGGAAAACGAGGTCCCTCCTTACCTATACTCTTGCCTCGGGAAAAAATTACAACAGCATTTGTCTCTAAACTTAATGCTTTCTAGGTTGCAGCAAAACGTGCGGATTTACAGCACTTTCCAAAATACTGTTACACAACTATGTACAGATCATAACAATATCAAAAAAAAATAGATGCACATTGGACATTAATAATGTCTTTTATCCATCCAGCCAGTTCTTTTGAATCCATGCTGCTCTCTTATCCATGTATCTCCACATACGCATTCATACACACAGTTATACCATCTGACCTATAGTCTAGAAATCTAAAGAGTTTGTAAGGCTTTGTGGCTGCCATTTTTAAAAGGCTTTTAAATTCATTATTTCCCAAGCATTCTAAATTCCACTATATTCTCACTGCCATTTGATCCACTGAAATGATGAAGAGATCAGAAAAGAACACACTTGGTACTTTACAGCTGTGGCTGGATAATCTTGCTCATGATCATCAAAACAGGATTGTTTTTATGATCTTCAAATCTGCATATCAAATTACGCACGTCTATGCGAAAAAGCAAAAATATCAAATATTCAGACATCAGGACTATCTCAATAGAGTACTACAGAGTGCAGTTGGAGGCTAAGTGAAACGAACAGCTTTTGCAGCTTTGCAGTGTTTTTAAAGCAAAGGAGAGAAGCAACAGGGAGCAGTTCAGCTAACACAGGCTCACAGATTCTGGGCTGAATTCTGCACATACTTGCGCACATCAGCAACTCCATTCCTGTAAGCAATCTATTTAATTCCGTGGTGCTATTGACCTAAATTAAAATATTCACTGAATAAGTGTTTTAAGGACCATGCCTTGAAAGACATAATACTGACACAATTATACACATATAAGTTAGTTTCCATAGGCCTCAAAATTACTTATGCACTGGTTAAGGACATGATTCTGCTCTTTGGAGATTTGTGGAAAAGCAGACTTTTCCTCAGTACTGGTAGGAACAAAGCCTAAGTGCTGAACCTGAGGTGCGCTATTAAAACAACATTCTTTTTTTTCACCTTTAAAATTTTATAGAATTTAAATCTTTTCATTAAGAAGTAATGAAAATTTGTTTAGCCTACTTCAGCTCACCTTTTTTTTTAAACTGAGTTGTAGCTAAACAATCTTAACCATAAGCGGTTGCTTAGCAATCAGCAAAGAAGGAGACAGAAATATAGTAAGTAAAGAAACTGACTGACATGTTCTGTGTTTGAATCATGGCATTCATTAAAAACAACAGAATACTACCAACAGAAGTTTGAAACAAAATTCTATTAATAAAAGAATACATATGACTGTCTTTAGGAACAAATTATGCATTTAAAAGCTACAAATTGTGATTCACATGTCTGCTCTCTAAACAATCCCTTAGCTATTATTAAATATACATTAAAATCCTTCAAATTTTGATGAAGCCATTATTTACCTTTTGTTTTTAATTCAATTGTCAAGTGTGCTTCCAATGATTTTAAAAACAGTAGATATCTTCAAAGCAAGCAAGAGTTTATAGCTTTGAAGACTTGAAATTGATTTTTAATGCACCAGCTTTCAAACACTACAAAGGCTGCTCTCTGCTGATAAAGACAGTAAACAAGAAATTGTCCTTTAAATGTTCCCTTTAATGTTTTTCTTTAATTAAAAATCAATCAAAAAACATTGCAACATTACAAATTTTAAAATTAAGACATTAAAAATTTTTTAGGGTTTTTGACACATGACGCATTCAAACTGGAATGAAAACTTATGATGTTACTTTTGTTTAGTTGTGTTAGTTTTGCGTTTCTTTGCACTGTAAACATTGCTAATCAAGAAATAAAACCACATAAAAGTAGTTTATCACTGAACACAGTTATTTTTATTGAGTAGAAATGTTAAAAATATGATGAAATAAAACTAGATGTTATAAAAGTACTGAAGTAAAATGTTTTTTAAATACCTTTAGATTATTTTAATATATTCCTTTTCTCTAATCAGACCAAAGCCTTTTTATGTAGATTAGTTACATCTAGAGTCTCATTTATCCAACCTGTATTTATCCTTTGATCACAAAGCTTGTTAACTTAAATGGTCTTTTATTGTTATGATTCGTTTTCCCATAATTATGCAGTTTAACTGCCTGATTTTTTTTGAATAAATATATGCAAACGCGCCAATCATATTCAGCAGTGTTATGCTGGATGCTCAATGAACTGTAAGAGCCATTTCAATACAATAAAACTGCCTGGAAGTGTTCCAGGGCAAGGACTGCAAATACCAGTAATCATAGTGTCACTAGAACTAGTACAGGCAAATACAAGCGTGTCACACATATATCAATAGATGGTCTGAAACACTGCCTGAAACTAATTTTGCATGTCTATCACTGCAAGAATTTACAATGCATCGATCAGAGGTCCCACCCACACAGCTGAAACTGTGCATTCGTATCTTGTAACAAGGCTTTTCCGCTCCCTTTTAGAGTCCTCCTTTGGTGTGCCATGGAGACTGCAGCACACAACCACGCAGCAAGGAACAGGATGTGATTAAAAACTTTTCTATTACGGGTAAAAGTATTTTATGAACTAGAGGAACTCTGATCTGATACATACATCAAAAAGCCTGTAGAAAGGTCCATGGCTAAAATAAAATACGGTTCACTTGAAAGATTTTACTTGCCTAGATCGCTTATAGAGTACCAAATTGAAAACAGATCAGCATGGGACTGATTGTCGTGGGGGCTGAGAGAGGAGATACCACCTCACTGCAGGAAAGTGAGATGCACATTGATCTTTATGCTGTCCTGTACAAGTGGCACTAATGTTTGGCTGAAGCTATGCACTAATATCTTTATATGTAGAGGGACTCCTCAATTTTGAGGAGACATCACCAAAAAAGGAGCTATTTTCTCATCTCAAGCTAGTGAGAGGTGAATTGATCTTATGCTATCCTTTCTGTAACGGGTAACTAACTAGCGGAAGCAATTCAGTAGAAGAAAGAGATGCTTCTCGTGTGACCTTAATAAGTAGGAATTGTATCAGCAGCCTTTGGGATTTAGCTAGAAAATATATGACTGCTGAAGGAGGTTATTTAAAGCACTTACTAATATCCTAATTAACAGGGACATTCATAAGAATTTGCTTTTTCTTGAATGCAGTACTTAATACTGAGTATTTTATCTAAAATGCTTCATAATTTATCTATTTTTTCTTTCTCACAGGACTTACAGTAATTAATCCAGAATCTTCTTCTGTTAAAAAAAATAAAAAAATGTATGAGAGATACCATGACAAATACATTACTAGGGCTCAGAATTCACCCTGGCCAGGATTTATGGCAGGCCGTACACTACTCCATTTTATCTCATCATATCAGCAAAAGCAGCAACAACTAGTTAATCTTCTTGTTGCTCCCTTAAAAACATAACAAATGAAACACTTAAACTCGAGGAACTTTTCCCCAAAATCATTTTGCCACTCTCTTCCTAGTACCTTTTTCTTTTTCTTTTTTTTTTTTTTCTATTTAGGTAAGAGCCTGCAGTCCCCTGAGACTTTCACTTGTTTCCCATATCTTTGAACCCTTTAGCATTAATTTCACCACTTCTCTTCTTACAGCTGAAGTAGAGATACGATTGAAAGTATAAAGCTCTCAGGCTATCTGCTGTAAAAATTTGTCCCAACTGCTCTACTCTGACCTTTTGACATCAAAGGATTGCTTCTATACTTTTAAAGATAAAAACAGAGCTATATTTCTGCTCCGGTCAACAAATCATTGTTTAAGTTCTTTTCACAGAAAATTCTTACCAGTTGGAAAATACTAACACTAGTGTCAAAATGTCTTTTCTTTATACGTGCAGGCACTCCTCCATCTTGAAGAGATATGTCAAGAACTCTACCATACATCCTATATGTTTTCTTCAGAAAGAAAACAACAACCCACATACCTACACTTTATACATAGAATGAGTGTCTTGCATAGCGAAAGCTAAAACTAATTTGACTTGGCATTTTAACTTTTGTAGAAACAATGAAAGAAAGAGAAATCAAGCAGGATCTTTAAAAATATATGAGTAAATATTACCCAGTATGTTGATGTTTCCTGGGAAGATAGTGAAAAGGAAGAAAAAATGGTGGGGGAAAAAAAGATAATATATTTTTTTCATTTGAAAACAAAATCCCAACTGGTTTATAGCCAAATGTTGTGACTCAGGAGGAAATTATTTTTTTAATGACATTTTTGCCTCATTAACAAAGCCAGATTATATCTCTGCTTTCTTAATACCAAGTGGTATTTGTGAATATTTTACACGTACCTAACGGTGATATTCCATGTAACAATATTGGCTGAATTTTAAGAATAATGCTATAGTATGCATGCTTTGAAATTGTGAAAATATATGTTCAGCAATATGTTCAATAGAGTCTTTGATTTCTTGTTTCAGCTGCACACCTGATTACATTACAGTTCACATCATAGTTACAAGATCATCTAAATTCCAGTCTCCTTAATTGTTTGCAAAGAAACCGTAAGAAAACATCACAAAAAAAGCTGAAATCTAAAAATAAAGGGCCCAATCATACTATTCTTAGCTGCACTTTGTAAGGCTCTTAGTCACAATTTACTCTTGAACCACTGAAATCATTGATGAAGTCAAAATTATGCTATTGACGGAAATATGAGTAAGAACAGGCCTTTCTATCAACATGGCTAAGGATAACAGAAACCTGACCAAATCTGTTGTTAAAAGAGAACACTTCAAAGGATCAGTCATTGAAATTGTACTGGTAATCACAAATTTATGTGATTTTTTCCCATTTAAGATTAGGCAGTGACAGTGAGCACCAAGATGAGGAAAGCTCAGACAACTTTCAGAGCAGTTGAGAGCTGTGATCCAGTAAATCCTGTATGACTTGCTTCATGTCTTTTATTTCAACTGCACTAACTTTCTTCAACTTTTATACTTTATGAAACAGCAAGTTCTACAGAGACATTACTACTCTTAATTTATAGGTTAATGAGAATTTCTGTTCTGGCAATGTCATTTTCTTTTTCATAATACCAATATTCTACTTCAGAATTAAATTGTCTTTTTCTCTGTTATGTTTATTGTTCTATATTACAGCATTTCATCTTGGAAAGTTCTTTAGATTTCATATGGACCTATATATCTGGAATGATCCTTTTGAAATAATCTTGCTATAAACAACACTGGCAAGGAGCTCAAGATCAAGACCAGAGCAGGTGTAACACAAAACAGGAGCCCAGTTCTGCTTCTTCTGCCTATTTCAGCAGCCACGGCAGATGCCATAGTGAGCACTATGTTGCCAGACCTGGTCCTAAAATATAAGTACTTTGTGTCACAGTACTATGTAGTGTATCTTGATAAATAATGAAATAATATTTCATTAAAATATAGAAAAGATCTTGTCCTGAAAATCTTACACAGACAACCCTGGTATTGACTTCACCGAATAAGTAAATCTAAAGCTACAGAACGATGTAACACAAAATCATGTTTACTGCAGACTGTATTTACACAATGCAAACACTCACAAGAGTTATTCTGTAAGACATCTAACCTTGTAAAACACTGTTAAAACTACCATAATGCATCTTATTCAGGTAGTTCTCAAGTTTCATCTGATAACAATTTCGTGTCCTTAGATACAGCCCTAGAACATACAGCTGTGAAATTTTGAGAATTATAGACTACAAGTCTGAAAACTTGCCAATGTGTAGAACTGCCCCAGTACCCTCTTGGTGCAAAATGTTAACTTCTACTAGCTCTTGTGAGAAAGAATAATGTTCCTCATTTTCAGTAGAAGATATAGAAATAAAAAATGAACACCTCTATTTTCAGATAGGAATACAAAGCACTGAGAATGAATGCAACTTCTGTAAGGAAATCTGCTTCTCCTTATACTGCAGCAGCCGCAGACTGCTTTTTGCAGTTTTGAAATTTCTAAGCTGAAGTTTCCCAAAGTAAAGCCTGGAATAGTATATCTAAATACTGAGCAGCACTAATATAGCTTATGATTTTTATTTGCCCTGAAGACTCTATCTTCTTAGGTACTGCTAGACACCTGGCAATGAAGCTGCACTGGGACTTGACAGTAATCTGTTGACACATCATAAACATCAGGTGCCTGAAATATTAAGAGTGATCTGAACTTTATCTTAAAATGCTACAGGACTGCCTAGTACAGCAGCTTCGGTGATTCCTGTCTTGCGAGCTACTTGCAACACGGTCATTCTATTTTAGCTGTCGTTTAGCAAAAGCTGTGACCACCGTTTCCTATATTCACTCCCATCTCATTCCTGATACATTTACAGACTCCTCTAAGTTGCACCACAAGTATAATAATAAATAATCTCTAGGATGACCAACACTCCTTGCATATATAGTTTTCTACACTACTGTTATGTCACTTTGAGGAATCTATTTCTAGTACCTATTTCTTTAAAGAAACTATTTGTTTCCCTTTATCCACCCACTCTTTTATGTATTGGAAACCTGCAGGAGGAAATTGCGACTTGTTCACATCAGGCGAACTGATTAACTCAGAACTTTTTGGTAGAAGACATATGAACATATATGTTGGTACATTATATTTCTTTTTCTAATGTCTGCTCCTCAAAATAAAGTAAAATCCTGTTTCTTTTAGTCAGGTGAGTAGGTCAGCTTGGTTTACTCACCAGAATGAGACGAGCAGAATTTTCCCAGTAGTCTTTAAGGTCTAGAGTGAACAAAAATCTTCCAGCCACATAGAGTTTCCATTTTCTCCTGCTTTCCTCTTTTTTCTCCCCAATAAAAATGAATGAATAGGTTGGACCTTAAGTGATTCAAAGGTCGTGTGGAATTTTGAATCTGGCAATGAGAATTGTTTAGCACTGGCCTATATTTAAATATTTTTAACTGACTTGCATTTGAAAACACGGTTTCTAAAGTATGTTCAGAATAGGATTGCCGAAGGTAGAAGCAATGAAATATGATAAAGTGTAGCTATTCTGACTTCCCAGTGGGTTACTAAACCCTGTTCTTCATCCACATTGACCTCATGTGTGCATCAAATCACAAATGGTCTATTTTCAGAGGCCCTAACCACTTGCAAGGCACTTGTGCCAAATAAAATCTGGAGGTATACTTCATCCTTGGCTATCTGTCCAAAATTTTATACATATATATATGTATACATGTTTAAAAGACAATTTTTATGGTACTGAAAAAGTTCATCGATTCATATAAGTAACACATGCAAACATGGCAGATGGCTGGACGCTACAAAGTAGTGAGTAAACACAAGTTGTTAAACCATGTGACTAATTTATAACAGAAGTCACTTAAAGAGAGGTAAGATTACACCACTCTTACACATATCAGGCAATATTTCTTCAACTGTTGGTCATTTTGGGTCAATCTGAAGCCCATAGTCACTAAGTTACACTTTACTCCACAGGTATTCATAGATATAAATTGGGTTATCTGTAGAATAGAATACTATTAATAAGAAATAAGGAAATCATAAAACCTATTTACTTTACTAGCTCTTACTGCAAAGCAGAAAAAAGTGTTATGCACGCCTAATAAGAGTGAGAAAACTTAGATCTTACTGAGAAAGAAATTATTTATTTGATTTTAAATATTTATAGACTCAGTTGGATGTATTAAGTAATACTATAATATTTAGTATGTGTGTGTATATATATATGTATGTACATACATATATAAAAACATAAAGTTTTAATAACAGGTTCCTGCTAGACAATTCTGCCATTAAACACTTGCCGAGAAAATGAGAGTGAAGAAAAGCAGTTCCATTGTATTAATTATATAGTGTAAGATTATTGTGGCTCAGCAATATAGCTGGAAAAACTGAAGTGAATATTCACTAGAGAACACTTACACAATCGTTTACCTTTCCCTTACTGAGGTAACGAAGAAAACTGCTTTTCTGAATTGACTAATGAAAGGAGATGATAAAGCAGCTGTTTGAATCCTGTATATTTTTTTCCACTGGCTATACCTTTGATTCCTAACTGTGCAATTTACTTTTCCAGACACAGGTTTCCTGGAGTGACTAAGGATATAGTAGATCCAGAGAGAGGGCTGATCCTTTACTATTTCTGCCTAAGTTTGCAGTTTGAATTTTACATGAGGCAGCAGTACAGGACCAGACACCAAGTAGTATCTCCATTCTAAATGCAAATTTTATATAAAGTTTACTCCAGGGATGTGGAGACGGAGAATACAAAATGTATTTTAGTAATGCAAAATTACAGTGAAGAGTATCAGATTTTCTCATCTAGCTACTTTAAGTCTGGGTCTTCCCTAACCAGAAACCAACTACTCTGTTTCATACCGTGTATTTGTTTTGTCAATACAACTACAAAACATAGTATCAATAAGCATGTTTGAACAGGTTGTTCACTAGGGAAAGATGAATGTTTCCTAATCTACTGGCTGGACCATCTAAACATCCAAAATAGTCCGTGTAGATGTTCAGGGAAAGCAAAAACATTATTAGATAAACCAGGATGTGCTATGAGGACTTACGGTTAACATTCCCACAGTTGTCATAACAAAAACTGTTATAGAAACCACAACACACCTTTTTAAGGGAGGAAATTCCTCTTTTAGCTTTATATAGATCTCAGGAAAAAAAAAAAAAAGATATTATACAGTGAACACTGTAAAAAAAAAGGAATCATATTTTCCATAGGGATTTTACACTACAATTGAATCTTTACTACTCAGTAGCATCAATACATGAATTAATTGCTTTCTATAGACATTACATGGTTGTAGGAAAGTATAATTTTCTGTCTTTTAGTAACTATTACACTTGTCAGTAGGAAAAAAAATGTGGGTTTTTTTTTAGCATTCTGACAACTCCATTTTACAATAAAAAGTTGACATTACTTAAACAAGTGTCATTGAAAGTTATTTGTTTTTTAAAGCATGAATTATAAATCAAATTACCTCCGCTTGTGCCCTAACCTAAACTCTTTCCTGAAGTGTCACTTTTTGTTAAAATCAATTTCAGATTTTAAGTATTGCTCCACTCACCTAATTGATAGCAACACAAATTCATGATAGGCATAAAATGAAATTGTTTCTGTGACACAACTCAATAGTGGGTTGAGGATTAGTTCACAGTGACCTTGTACAGGCGGCCTTTTTTCTTTTTTTTTTTTTTTCCCACCAGTTATAAATATTCAATTTACAGGCCATCAGTTACTGGAATTTTGGTTACTTAACCTGCCAATTACCGATGGCCACTTCTATTTGGTTTAAAACATTAGATGCAGCTGGCAACTAGAACATTCGGTGTTCACAGACCGCAGGGTGTGATAACTCAAAGGTATTATGAATTTTCTTTTGGTTATCAAGTGTCTACAGTGCAACTTCTTCCCCACTAGCTGCACACACAAAATGAGTCTGTGTCACTTCTGATACACTCAGCTCTTTCCCCTATGACTCAGAACAGCGTATTAGGAGAAGCACAGGATAAAACAGATATGACATTTCAAAAATATTTAATAGTCATTATCCAGAGCCTGCTTTCAATCCAAGTGTTAAAAATCACTTTGGAACATACCTGTAGTATTTGAACATTAAGCTGCATTAATCATGAACTAATACTTTAAATTAAATCAACTGGAGCCAAATTCTGCCCTCACCTTCACTCTGCGAGTTCACTGCCCTGGAATACATCTTCCGAGTTTGGACTTTAAACTACTTGCTAAAAATTAAGTCATTCTTTGATTAGCATCCTATATCCAATGGTCCAAATTTTGTCATTTCTCACACCCACAAAAGTCAGTAGAGGACAGTGTGGATATAACTGGCAGCAGAATGCAGCCCAGCTGTAATTTCTAAATGAGCTTTGGTAGAAGACAGAGCATGTAAGTCTTGCACTATAAAGCAATCATCAATATTGACTCAGGCTACTGGAAAACTGACTAGTCGGTTTGCTGTTTTATGACAGGATGTGAGGTTTTTTACATTTTGGGGGTAGGAGGGAATCACCACATACATTTTCTTTCTATTTGACTAAGCAGGATTTTCAGCGCTGAAGGTTTGGTTGTTTATGGGGAGAGGAGGAGGCAACGGGGTCCCAATGATACTGTTCTGTGTCAAAAAAATAAATATTTATGTATATATATTCTAAAGAAGGAAATTAAAAAAATTAAAAACATACATCTTGGAAAGATAGCTCATATTTACATACAGGATTGGAGGGCTATAATACACTGTTGCAATAGATGTCCTCAGTGTGTAGAGTTTCTCCCACGTCCTGTTAGTTACTGCAGATGATATGACTGCTTCAGAAATGCCCTCCCCCTTCTCCACCCCAAACCAAAACGAAGTGAAACCTGTGGAAGCGCCCACCTCTGTCTGACGGTCCTCTGGGAAAATACCCCAGTGTGCCCCAAACATACTAAACGCCTGCCTGCACTCTCACATGCACCTCTTTTGCGCTGCTGTAACTCTGTTTGCATCAGTGGGCATTCACTTTTGAATCACACGGGGAACACCAGTGTGACAGCAGAACCGGACCCACCAGATGTAGTCTGGTTCCACTTTTGTTAAGTCCACCTCTCTTTAGTGACTTGTGTTGGTCCCTTCAGTGGTGCCTTACAGCAGATTTCACTGCAGACAAAAGGTAAAGTTAAACCAGCGTCTAAAGTGAGGTCCAGGGTATTCTAAAAGTCTCCTACCTGAATTATGGACATCCGGCTCGGGGGAGCCTCGCTGGCGTTAGTCCCTTGCCCTGTGAAGCTGGTGTGGCAGCCCACATGTCCCTGGGGTACGGTCAGGTTGTTGGAGGCGGGCTTCAGGTACATCACCTCAGACCTGGGAGAGCTGAGGGGCAGGCGGGTCTGGTAGTCAAAGTACATGGGTGAGGTGGCCAGGGATGGGCTGCTCACCACGTTCATGACATTGAGGGGGCCCCGGCTGTCCTAGCCCTAAATGGGCACCAGCATAATGTCATTCTTGCTGATCTTCTTCTTCTTGCCCTTGCCCCCTCCACTGCCACTGCCTCCTCCTCCCCCGCCACTGCCTCCCCCTCCTCCCAGCTGAGGGTGGCTATACTCGGCAATGCGACAATTATAGGTGCGGATCTCCTTGTTCTCTCGCTTGCACTTCACGGCAATAGTGATCATGGCAGCCAGCAAGATGATGG
>VZSZ01001220.1:55093-76707 GCA_013398815.1 Ibidorhyncha struthersii | reverse complement strand
CCACTCTGCTCTCCCGACGGGCAGTGCTGAAGGCACTGGCACCCTCTTCTTCCTCCTCCTCCTTCTCTTCCTCCTCTGTCCGGGCAGCCTTTCCCCCCAGGGCTCCCCACGATCCCTGTCGCTCCGGGGCCCCCCCTGCCCCGCTCCCCCCAGGGCGCAGCACCGTTCCCCGCCCGGCACCCGTGGTCCTGGCACTGGCCGTGGCGGGCGTTTGTGTGGGATGCTTTGTACTGAAAAAAGCCCTTAAGAAATACATAAATGAAGTGTAGTTGCTGAATTTGTTATTCAAGAAAATTTCCAGGTGCACCAGTACGTTTTCCAGTGTGCCTGGAATTGTTTCAGTGTTGTTATTCCCATGTTTCTGTAGCAAGGTTGATTTACAGAAAAGACGAAGTGCACTTACGCAATGAGTAGGGCGTGATTTATTTCATGCTAAGCATACAGACGTAGGAGTAAATCAGAACAGCAGAAAGGCCATCACAGACTAAGATCTTCACATCATCCTCACTGGCAAGCTTAGGAAGTGTGGGATAGATGAATGGACAGTGGGGTGGATTGAGAACTGGCTAGCAGATAGAGCTCAGAGGGTTGTGGTTAGTGGTGCAGAGTCTAGTTGGAGGTCAGTAACAAGTGGTGTCCCTCAAGGGTCAGTACTGGGTCCAGTCCTGTTCAATATATTCATCGATGATCTGGACGAAGGGATGGAGTGTACCATCAGCAAGTTTGCTGATGACACTAAACTGGGAGGAGTGGCTGATACGCCAGAAGGCTGTGCTGCCTTACAGCGTGACCTGGACAGGCTGGAGAGTTGGGCGGAGAGGAACTTAATGACATTCAACAAGGGTAAATGTAGGGTACTGCATCTGGGGAGGAATAACCCCATGCATCAGTACAGGTTGGGGGCCGACCTCCTGGAGAGCAGCTCTGTGGAAAGGGACCTGGGAGTCCTGGTGGACAACAGGATGACCATGAGCCAGCAATGTGCCCTGGCGGCCAAGAGGGCCAATGGCATCCTGGGGTGCATCAAAAGGAGTGTGGCCAGCAGGTCGAGGGAGGTCATCCTCCCCCTCTACTCTGCCCTGGTGAGGCCGCATCTGGAATACTGCGTCCAGTTCTGGGCTCCCCAGTTCAAGAAAGACAGGGATCTGCTGGAGAGGGTCCAGCAAAGGGCTACAAAGATGATTAGGGGATTGGAACATCTTTCATATGAGGAGAGGCTGAGGGATTTGGGTCTCTTTAGTCTGGAGAAAAGAAGATTGAGGGGGGATCTTGTTAATGCTTTCAAATACTTGAAGGGAGGATGCCAGGGGGATGGGAGCAGTCTTTTTTCAGTGGTGCCCATTGATAGGACGAGGGGTAATGGGCACAAGCTTGAACATAGGAAGTTCCATCTTAACATGAGGAGGAACTTCTTTACTTTGAGGGTGGTGGAGCACTGGCACAGGCTGCCCAGAGAGGTTGTGGAGTCTCCCACTCTGGAGACATTCAAAACCCGCCTGGACGCTGTCCTGTGCAACCTGTTGTAGGTGACCCTGCTCTGGTGGGGGGGTTGGACTGGATGATCTCCAGAGGTCCCTTCCAACCCTGACTATTCTGTGATTCTGTGATTCTATTTCTTTCAGCTGCTCAGGGGCGGCAGAAGTAGGACAGAAGTGTTTGATTATCGTCAGAGTTCTGCCCTTCAGTCCTGTTCGGTGTCGGGATGAATGCCTATCCCAGGCACTCTGAAATTACACTATGAAATGTGGAGTCCCACAGTTGCTCCCAACAGAGAAGCCTGGCGGTAGCTGAAACCTCAAAGAGCACTTAAAAGCAACACTTCAGGCCAAATCCTTAAAACCTATTTCCTTCCAGTAGGCCTCGATAATCACTTGCTGTTATATTTTCCGTTGGCTTTATGTCCATTCCCGAAGGAAAGCAGCTCGGGGTGGCGTGCGGGGGTTGAGGGTCACCGCCACGTGCGCGCTTCGAGGCTCTCCCTCCCCAGAGGGCGAGGGGCTGCTGCCCTCCCCCCGGGAACCCTCTGCCGCGGCTGCTCCTCCCGCGTGTGTGGTGTGGCACTGCCGGGGCGGCGGCGAAACGCTCCTTTGGCGGCAGGCAATGGCACAGCAGCTGATGAAAGTGCAAATAGTGGAGTCTGCACCTTCGCCGCTACCCTGAGCAGCAATATCGGTATTCGTCACTGTGCAGTGACAAAGTCCACAGTTATAAGGATCTTAAAGAACAGGGCTGCTACGCATGGAAACAAACCACAGCGGCTCATAAACCCACTGCTTTAACAACGAACGGCTGCACTGTTTTCTCCGCAACACCTATGCGTTATTTCGAGATTGCAGTGCCCTGCATAAAATATCCCGGAACACTCTGATGTTTGTGGGAACCGGAACACGTACCACGGGAAAATGGTAATATAGACCAGAGACTCCAACTCAGTGTCTCACGCTTATCCCTGTGGCACCATTTGTTATGCTTTGACTTACAGAGAAGCTCCCAGATTATGTGAAGTTGTTCTTGGACCACTTTTGGCACACGAATGACACCTACCACTGACACGTGAAGCGTTTCTTGGCGTGTCAGCAGTGCAGCAGGCGGAGCGGTTCAGAGAGCTCCTGCACGCGGGAATTAATTCTGTCCTTAGCAGGATGTCATTCTGGCGCAGCTCGTGACATTAACCAAGTGACTGGGGTTTGTCCAGCATCTTTCAGATTCACAAAATGATTTGAGAATATTTAGAAAATAATAATAATAAATGTTTTGGCCAAGAAAGTTAGTATCAGTCGGTTTATATGGGTTTCAAACATGAATGCCAACATTGTGTAAGAATAAAGGTTATTACTAATCAAAGTATATGCACTGGGAAAAAAAAAAACAGAAAAAAATGTCGGTTAAAAAATAGCAGGTGCTTCTTGAGCATATTTTATTTCTTCATATTTGCTTTCTGCTTATCACAGTAGGTTAACAGTTTCAGCCTCTTCAAGAGCGACGTGCCAGGCTCTGCCAAGTGTAGCTGTTTTAAGCCTGTTTTAAGGTCCAGTTAAAATAAACCAGCAGTGACGCTACAACTAGGGAAAGCCTTTCCATTCCCAGGTGGGGGGTGAGCCAGCAGGCTTGGCAAGCCTGTGGTGGACACGGGCAGGTTAAATGCCACACGTACAACGGCACTAGGAAATCTGTGCAGTAGTAAGTTGTATGTCAGAATAGGGAGATTTTACACAGCTTTTCTTTCTTTGTCGTGCCAATCTGCAGGAAAAGCACGTTTTTATGAGGAAAAAATTCAACTATGAACCTCCCCTATTGAATGGCAGTGCAAAGAGAAATTGTCTCAATTGCAGAAAAATGCATTCTTGTTGATTATAGAAAAACAGAACAAGAAACGATGACCCCGATTTGTCTTTTTTAAGAACCTCTCATTTGGGGAAATAAGGGAAGCGCGATGTGACGGGCGCAGATTTCATTTCGGTTTGGCCATTAGTGACTGGGGCTGTGCGTGTAGTTTCTGAGCATTCCATCGGTGGCTCTGTGCCTCGCAGACCTCAGACTTCCGTCGACACCCCGCGCCAGGGCTGTCCCACGCACTCGGGGCACCGCCAGCTCGCGGCATTCTCAGGGACGGCTGCTGCTGCCGACGGCTGCTGCTGCCGACGGCTGAGTGGAACCAAACCCGCCTTAACTGCCAGTCAGCATCTGTGTGTTAGTGTAACCAAAACATATGGCTGATGAACCGCGCGCCCTCAGAGCGGTGTTGCTGTATCAGCGCCAACGGGATTTAATAATACAGAGCTCTTAAAGAGCCTTGTGTCCAAAGTGTCTTGACCAGGAAGAACGTGCACAATTGTTAGTTCATCCTGATAATCGTGTGTACGTGATCATCTTCAACTACGTTAGCTTTATTTGATAGACAGCAGAGAGGCTGTTAATACCATCTCTTCCCCATCCTTCTCTTCTCAGTATGTGCGAGGTGGAGCAGGCGCAGCTGCGCGCTGCCTTCTCCTCTTACACGCGGCTGTTCATGGTATGTACATGGTAACCGTGGTGCACATTAGCCATTCTCAAGTCTGGGCAGTTGTGGGAAAGTTATCAAAACCCAGTTGCCATTCAGTGCTGGTGATTATTTTTTATTTTTTGTTGGTGATTATTTTTCACAACAAAAACAACCAGCCGTGGGAATAATCTCCCCAGGGAAGCGGTGGACTCCCCAGCGCTGGATGTGTTAAGATGCAGCCGAGCAGCGTGCTGGGCCGTCTTGGCCACACCGTGCTTGTGCCAAGAAAGGTCGGACCAGCTGATCCCTGAAGTCCCTTCCAGCCTGGGATCCTGTGATTCTACGATTATTTTACTTACTCATTGTGCCACACAATTCATAACCCACTGAATGTAGCTGCATTAATTATTACCACTGTACATTCCTTACTTTCTTTCTTCAGCATCGTTACCACTGGTACTGGACTGGGGCACTCGAAAGCACGAGGATGCTCTGTAGACTTTGCAACGAGCTGATATGAGAAAGGGCGATAGGGTGAATGAGTAATTTTCTTCTTCATCTTTCAAAATGTATTTCCAGGGAAGCGTCCGCTGGACTAGCACCATTAGGTTACTGGTGCAGGGTTTACCGGCTGTATGGGTAGCCCATGGTGTGATCTGGATCTGAACTGAGACCGAGAGGCCGTGATGTGTCTATTGCTGCATTTCCTGGAGCCTAAGGTAAAGCCTTTTAGACTACTGACTAATAATGTGTTCCATTAAAGCTCAGTTCTGCCATTACACTGCTATTTTTCCCTATTAGGCATTCTACAAGTGTTCTTACAGCAATATTAGTGCTGTCTTCAAGTTCCGGTGGGTCCTTAATCTCTGTCTGACTTTGTAGTGTTACACCACACACACTTCCACATGAAACTTAACTGAATTCCTGTAATCGAGGTGCAACCTTACCTGGACATTTTTAATAGTTTGTTCTTTTAGTGTTTGTCACTCACCAGATATAGATTAGCAGAGAATGTTGTCCTTTTTAAATTCAAGACACACTGAATATTATTGTAGAAGCTAACGACCGCCCTCCCCCAAAATGGTGTTTGCAACTTCTGCTTTTAACCTTTTTGCAGAATAGAAGACGTACAGTCTTCCAACTGTTTACAATGCTCGTATTTATTCTCTTCCTATAGTTCTCTCCCTTAGGAGGATTTAGCTCTGGATAGATCCATCTGGTCTGCTATCCCAGTGCTAAAGGCCATCCAAATATTTACTTTTGCACAGCTCATAAACAGCCATACCTTGCAAGTGCTTATTGAGAAATCCTAAAACCTTGGATAGACTTTATGTGTTGGGGTATTTCATCTACAAATGCTGTGCAGCTGCTCCTGGAGAAGGGCACAGCGACTCTGCATCGCGTGCTCTGAACCCTCTGAAAGTCGTGGCGGGTAGGGGGACAGTGCCCCGGGAAATCACACGCGCCATTCCCAGCATTGTTCGCGCTCCGGGGCGGGAAGCCGTGTTCTGAACCACAGGAATTGGGGAAGGTTGGGCCTGTAGCACTGGAAATCTGAAACACCATTTATTTATTCAGTTTAAATATGGCTCGAGTGGTGGTTTATTCCAGTACAGCAATAAGGGCAGCGGCTGCCATACTGGGTTTCCATTGACCCGAGGGCTCTGAACTCCGCTCCGCTGCCAGGACCGCAGGACAGCGGCACGTGCCGGGGGTCTGAGCCGAGCAGGAGAGGCGTCACCAGGAGCCATCGGGCTCACGATGTGGTTGTACCAGGGCTTTGCTTCCGCACGGAGAACGTTAATGAATAAACGTGCGACCCTTCTGACTCACCTGGGTTTGCTTCAAAAGTCCCAAGCCCGAACCTCCTCAGGCTCGGGAAAACTAACAAGTTCAGGGGCAAAGGAAGATGCGCTGCGACGCGTTGCTCAGGTGCTGAATCTGCCATTGTCCATCCGTGGCTTACCACCGACAGAGCCACCGAGGGGCTGGGGTGGGCAGGGACCGCAGCACTGCTGAGGACAGCACCCGAGCTGTCGGGCTCTCGGTCCTTGGCATAGGGAGGAGAACCTTCGGGTTTTCCCCCATTCTCTGTGAGGCAGTGTGCCAGACTAATGTTCCATCTCTAACATCTTGTGTTGATAAAAAAGCGGGAAAGTACTCAAAGGCCATCACTGTAGTAAAGGAGGAAGGACATAGGACTTTCCAAAGCCAAACACCTTTACCTCACTGGAGTTCAAGAACAGCAGCTACGCACACCTCAGAAGGAGACGGGGCACTTACCGACAGAGAAGGCTGCGGAGCTGGAGCGAGCTCCACAGGCACCTGCGGATCCCGCCGGCAGTGGCTGCGAGCTCCCGCAGAGCACAGAGGGCACCTCGGATGCGGTTTTCATGCGCTCTGTTGAGATCACTCAAAATTAATTACAGTTTGGTTTATGTCACTGCCTGCTGGTGACGATCCAGGTTTAGTTTCTCATTGCTAAGGTTTAGTCTCTCTGTTACAAGGTTTTAGAGATGTAGATGAAGGTGTGATATGGAAACTTACAGATGTATGGAGCAGATTAGAGAAAGTGGGATATAAGCAGCTGACTGCTGATTACACCTCTGGATAACCGTCTCCCAGCGTATAATAACAATCCTTGAGACAATTTGTGAACAATGCCATTGCTTCCAGCTCTTGTACAGAGCAAAAAGGAAAGCTGAGTGCTTTCAGCTGATTCTACTGAAACAGCAGACAAAGAGTGGTTTGGGGGATATTAAGAAACACCCAACTCTCCTCTGTGGTATCAATCCTTCATGTACAAGTAAAACAGTAACAAAAAACCCCAAAAGACCACAACATCCTGGGAAAAAAAGTAACAGGAGAAAGCACAGCTTGTTGGGCGTGAATATACCCATGAAATAGGTATTGCAATATCTGCAGGTGCATATATTGTTTTTGAAAATTTGTATTTGTTATGTTGCCAATTTATGCCTGGTAGGACAAACTTTCCCTAAAAACAAAGGAAAAAACAGAAAACCACAGGCGACCTGTGAGCTGTGTGGTGGCACGTTAAGAGAATTAACGACTTACGCTAAGCAATTTCATAATGAAAATTTTTAAAAACCTCATCCCAGAAAGCCAGCGATTTTTCAGCATAAGAAGGATTACCCGTCCTCTGGTCATTTAAAATTATTGAATTGGTTTTGGATGTCTGCGGAGGACTGTTGGGATTTTTTTATTTTTATTTTTTAAACAAACTCTGCCCTGGTGGTAGGACCAGAGCAGAGGCGGGCAGCGTTGGGTGCGCTGGGGGCTGCTCCCTGCCGGGGCTGACCCTTCTGCCGAGTGGCTGTTACAGAGAGCGGGACATGCCGGGCAACGCCACCGAGCACCAGACCGGAGAATGTGGGGCGGGAGCTGCCGGGGGCTGGTGCCGCAGGGGGCTCCCACCACCCCGGAGGGTCTGGCCGGTTCCCGCGAGCCCCGTGGGGGAACACAGCGGGTCGTGCTCCTGTGGGCGCTACACGGGGGCCCCAGGGACGCGGTTTGGCAGCTGCTGGGGGCAGACGCAGGTCAGTAAGGGATCTGCGGGGTGCCTCAGCCCCTTCTCAAGGTATTTTCACAGCAGCCGTGTACAAGGGAATTGCAGCTTTCCTGGTTTCATAAGCAAACTGTTCCTATGCAGATCTCGTGTAGGGAAGCGATTCATTTATAATTTAAGCCACTTAACGTTTCTCAGAATTTGATTTCTTTTAAACAAGGAGTATGATGTAATTTGGGTGTGTGTCTGTGGGATTAGGCCAATTCTGGTGTCTCTGTAGGGCTCCTGACCCTTCACTGCCTGAGACAAACTACGAGGTACCCCGGCATAACAAATCCTGTTCTTCTTCTGCACCCAGATTTTTCTAGAAAATTGTTTTTCCTCAAGTCTGTTAAGCAAACCTCCAACACTGGGGGGGAAAGCACAGTGGTGGGGCATCGTGGTGAGGATGTGCACCCTCCTTGCGGTCTGAGGCTGGGTCCCGGGACACGCTTCCCCACAGCTCCTGCAGGAGCAAAAGCTGGAGCGAGCCACAAAGTCTGGGCCCGTTACAGAAGTGGGTCGGCAAAGTGTGAGCTATTCCTTAAGAGACTGGTCTTCTCCATCCCTTCCTGATCTGCATGGGCTGGTATAAAATTCTGAATGTCATCTGTCCTGATGTAGTTAAAAAATGGGGCTTGTATTTGGTATGTACTCCACAGATTACACAGTCACTTGCATTTACACCGTTTTGCACCGTGTCACAGGCCGGCACGGAGAAGGTGTTGAGGAACAGAATCTTTTTTAAACTGACTTACACAAGAAGTAATAGTGTCAATATCATTGCTGCAAAAAGTCTATTACCTAATCACCTAACATTAAAGAAATAGATTAACATACTGTCTGTTCTCACAGGACCATAGATATTTTTATGGGGTATGGCATTATAATAAAAATTCCCTAGACTTCAGCTTAATCTAGAAAACTCATTAAATAGATTCAATACACTGTGGAATTCTATATAGAAATATTATTGTTGAATGTGTACCATATTTCTCTGCCTTCTTTGCCCAATAATTTTTATTTTGTAGCATATTTTACAGTGTGGACGAGATGGAAAGAAGACTCAGAACTGATGCAGGCTTTAAAGATCATTGACCTCTGTGCTTTACTACGTGGGATGATGGGAGGAAAGGGCCTTAATTTATAAATTACTTCACCGCTGAAGATGAGCTTAGCCGGAACAGAAAATCAGGCCTAAGCTATAACTTGGTGAGGTTTCAGATTCTCGGCCAAAGCTGTGTTACAAAAGACAAACGAAACACTAACATGTAATGCGCTGCGGGTGACTCACCGGCACCGGGGTAATCCCCGTTCTCGGAGCCATCAAAGCCACTGCGAGCGCTGCTCCGCGGGAAGGCCGGAGGACGCTCCCCCGCCTGCTGCCGGCTGCAGCCGCTGGCCCACCCGAGGGGCTGTCTCCGAGGGTCTTGCTGCACTGGGGCCGCCCCAGCACCTCCCTGCCTGGCCGGCAGCAGGACTCGGCGCAGCCGCCCACCCACCTCTGAGGGTGCCCAAAGCCACAAGCACAGCTCAGCTCTCGCCGTTCCCAGTGTCCCCCTCGTTGCTGCCACCACCGCGCACCCACGCATGGGCAGCACCCGCTCAGGGGAGAGGAGAGGTGGCAGCCCAGCCCTGCTTGCAGCAGCTCTGCTGAGGGGAGTGAGGGACGGGAAACCGCTGTGAAAATGTTCTCAACCCTTTGGTGTCTCCAGGTCTGTGCACCGACAGCCGTGGACGCAGCCTCTAGCTAAGAGCTTTGCTTGGCTCTTCACTAGGCTCCCGCAGACCACCACTCAGCAGGATAAGAGTCATCCCTGCTCGGTAGCCCTTGCTTCTTCTGCCGTGGACAAAGAGATATCCACCATTGTACGCATGCCTGCTTCTCACCTGGGGTACAGCAATGCAATGCACCTGAGCACGGGGCCATCAGCCTGCAGGGAGTTTCAGCTGGAGATGAACTCTACGGCGTATCTCATCTGGGTGGCAGGAGCACGGCCCATCCATCCAGCACCTCCGCAGACATTGGGAAGGTACTGTCAAGCCAAGCTCCATTCTTCTTGCAAGGCCCTCCACTGCTTAGAGCCTACACAACCAGCAGACTGATGCACGAGGTGAACATCATGATCAGTAGCTCTGGTAGAGTAGATGGTAATACGTGTAAAGCTTTAAATTAAGAGCAGAAGGCATAACTGTGAGGACCAGCCTGAGACTCCTGAAGAAATTCATACAGGATCTGGGGCTCATGACAAATCTCACTGTCTTTCTGCAGGAGGTGCATTTCTGAAGTGGAGTCTTGCTCACTTGGGTATTATTGTATCCCATATGGATGCTAAAATACCGCACACAAGAAGAAAATACTTCACAACGTGTGTATCTTTTCCACCAGAAAGGAAATGAAATGAGAGCAGTTAATCCCCTCACCAACCGCAGTTAAGCACCTACAGGGAATCAGTCCTGAAATAGTGGCAACTCTTAAAAAGATGCTTTGATTCCCCTGTTTTTAAAACTACTGATGAAAACTTATTTCTTTTTCAGCAGTCCAGCTTAAAGGCATTGTATATGGTGTGATTCAGTTCACTAGAGATGCATTTGTATTGGGAGGGTTTTCAGGCTTTACCTCAAAGCACTGGAATTACTGAAATGCCATAAGTAGTAAGAAGTTCGGGTTGTGGAGGTTTTTTAGGCTTGTACCCATGCAGAATTTTTCTGAAGGAAAATAAAATTGTCCTGCAAGGCAGCATCCTTGTCTTCAAGCAACATATGGAAACAATAACTTCAAAACTGTGTTAGAATAAACTCTCCTGCTTGCGGATAAACAGCAGTGCATTGAATGAAGTGACTACATGGCTCCCTCACTCCCTGGGACACCACTCGTGTTTAAAAATAAGATGTTTGGTTAGCATGTCTCCGTACCACTAGTGAAAGTAAAAAACATTCTCATTTGAGAGAAGCTGGCTCCCCGCGCTGAGGAGGGAGGAGGGTGGAGGGAGGGCGAGCAGGCGCCCGGGGCGCAGCCAGAGGGGAAGAAGAGGGAGTTGAAAGGCTGAGGCTCCTCCTTCTGAACCAAGTAATGGAAAAATGATGTAAGAATTCCAGCGTCTGAATAAATATGTGACCTATGACCTTAATCCCCCAGGAACCGAAAACATCCAGAGTCTGATAAAAATAGTAAGCCCTTTACATTGCTGAGGGAGAACAGCACTGCTTGCAGCTAATTAGCTAAATCCTGTTAATAGCACGGGGGCTGGGCAGCCATGAGGAAGCGAGTCTTTGAGAGACGGCAGAGCCGAACGTGCAGCAGAGGACGAAGCAGAGGACAGACGCGCATGGCAAGGCACCTCTGCGCGTTAAACCGTGTGAAGCGGGCAAGTGGCACGGCAGCGCCCGGCCAAGTTGACGGGGCGCCATTAGGAGGGTTCCCCATGCGGGGGATCCAGCCGGTCCGTGGCACTGCGCCACTCACGCTTTGAAGGAGACCCACCAGAACCACTCCTGGTTGACTGCTGCTGCTCTTTTAGCCCCAAAAAACTCCTCCCAACAAGATTACAGAGCTTGCTGCTTGCTAGCTTGTGCGGGAAACCTCAGCTTGGCAGAAGGATCCCTTTAAAAAAAAGAGAAAGAGAATGACAGTGATCCTGACAGCAAATGTCAATGAACTGTTCAGGTTCAGTTGTGTCATTTTATTTAAAGTACTATAGCTTAACAGTGTGCCAAAGATTAACTATTTATTCAAGCCATACTGGAGACAATAGATTGCTTTAAACAACATTCGCAAATGTTTGTTCTATTTTGAATGACTCTTTCATTAGTCAGCTTTGGTTTTTCTTTATTACTTGCCTATTTGCAAACATTGACACCAGCCAAGTCTTACATGGTGGGTGTTTTATTCATGCTATGCCTGCATACATATGCAAAGGTTCACATTTGTGCACCAGGAGTCCTGTGCAAATTCAATTTAATATTTTAGATCTTTCCAGCTGAAGAAAAACTCCCTCGTCAAAGAGCAGAAACGATACCAGTCCATCTCAATGGCTGGCCAGGCTTCATCGGAGAGAATTCTGGAGCCGACCCAGATGTTGAACATTTGCGTCAAATGTAATAACGTACAAGGCCGTTAACACCACTGCATGGAGTGCTGCCCGGTGCTCACACCCCGCTGACTGCGTGATCACAGCTTCCTCAGCTGGGGACAGCCCGGCCGGCCAGGCTCTAGCAGCGCGGCTGGGACTCGGCTGCCCGTCCTCCGGGAGCAATAGCTGCTGCCCTGCACCAGCTGAGGCGCAGCCACCGCGCAACGCGCTCGCTGCCACAGAGCAGCGCAGGGCACGGCTGCTGCCCCTGGACCTGCAGGATTTCTGTTGCACCGCGGCAGCAGGCAGCGCAGCTTCATCATTGCCATTTATGGTGTCTTGAGGCAGATCAGCTACTCCTTAAGTGCTCTCAGCATCTTCATCTCTCAAGCATAATGCAGTGGGTTTTGCCATAGACATTTCCCTCCAGCAATCTGGGCTTGAATTTTAGCTAAAGTATTTACACATTAATGTGCCAGGGTGAGAAATTTTCACTTCTGGTGCATTTACATCATATTTCTGCAAAACCGCTGCAGATATTTGTTTCTGGAATGATCTGTCAAGCCATTAGAACAACTGGCTTGCTATGAGAAGGAAAGGCTACTGTGTTCAGTGTGTGCTGTAAAGGCTGGGAGTGCTACTTTCTGAAAAATCATACTGAGTTTTGCCTGGAGCAGCCTTGCTCCAGAGACTGCACAGGGAAATACTACAGAGCAGTACGCTGCAGCTCACGTCCGTAGCACCTGGCATTTATAGCATTTTTCAGCCACAAAAAATGACAGTGTGCACTACATGCTGTACATAATATACTGCTTTGCAACTGGAAGGCTGAGGTGTGGACCACACAGCCTTTCTGGGTGCCTGGATGGAGTGTCATTTTTGGAAAATGCTGAGTTCCCTCAGGAAATGCTGCTTTTGCTCTTGCCACGGTGTGCCACGGCCACGGGGCTCCCCACCCAGGGACCAGGAGCGACCGCTCCACGGCAGCCCTACACCAAGAAGCTTGTACCCTTGTTTTGTCATTTGTTTTTTAAAGGCATATTTGAAAGCATCACTTATCCCTGCGGCACAAAAAAAGAAATATGCATTTAACCAATGTTTTGTATAGCGCACCTTTTACAGACCAAAACCCGTGACTAGCTGGTAGTTACAAAACCAGAGAATTTTCTCAGATTACTGTATTTCACGCTGTTACTAAGATTGAAGTAATGCATTTTCACTCTGTAAAAAAAAGCTGTCTAAGAGCATAGTTAATTTCATGCCATCTCACACTTTAAAAGCCAGGGAATTCTTATCCTTGGAGTAATACAAAAATTGAGCTGTTAATAGCAACAGACAGAAAGAGGCTGAAAGAGGCGGCTGCGTGTACTTCTGTGCCCTGGGGTGAAGAACCTGGCAGGGAGGAGCGGTGTCGCGGTGGGGCGTCACAGCCCTGCAGCACATGGGAACACCAGCAAATGCCAACGGCCGCTCACCCAGCTGCGCTCATGGTCTCACACCCAGGGTGATGCTCGTGCGCGGCTGGAGGTCAGCAAACGTCACCCGTGCATCCGTCTGCTGGTGGCCATGCTGGTTTCCTATCTTAACGTGACTGAAAAGTTTGAAATACTATTTTAAAATATATGTATATAGGGTTTTTCTTTTTCCCCTCTTGTGTTTTGCTGACAAATATACAAACTCAGACCAGGGTTAGAAACCCCACAGTGCTGATGTGAAATTATTTAGTTTGGACTAAGGGCACTGTTTGCCAGGAGTTGCGGAGGCTTTTGCTGCTGTAGAAACGAACGTCTAGGTGACTTGGCCTGTCCCTCAGCAGCTCTGGAGCTCGAGTGGCAGCCTCGGGCTGCCAGGGGCCGTGGGCAGCATAAACCCAACTACCTGGGGAGGGCCATCCCCGTTAACTCACTCATCCCTCGGCACCACTGCCACATGCCTCTAACAATCACGTCACCTCTGTCCCACAGCTTGCTCACGTTCGTGAGGATGAGGAGGAGCGAGGTGCCATCACCACCTTCCAGGGCTACATGATCATTTGCCGTTGAGGCACACTGCGAGGTTTCCATGGCCCACAGCTGTCTAACCAATTTTAGCAACGCTTTACCTCCCTCCTACTTTTCTTTTGTCACTTTGCACAGAGAGCATAGCTTAAACAGCAAGGAAGAGTCACCCTTTGCCTCACAGTTCTGTATGTTAAAAGCAACATCTGAGCAGTCAGACTCTGATGAAAACGTCCCTCTCGCAGGCTGGCGAGAGGAAAGTCAACGCCGTTGAGCTGACCTTCCTCCGCACCCAGACCCAACGAGGCGCAAGGGCACTCAAGGCAGTGCAAAGTAAACAGTGACATGACTCCAGAGTGTTTCCACTGCTCCTCAACACCTGGGTGCACGCTCTTCCCTCAGAATTAGCGCGGGGACACCACCTCCCCGCCAGTGCTAAGATTCCCTGTTTGCTCTGAGGTGGGCAGTTAGTGCAGAGAAGCAGAGGCTTACCTCATCTGTCTGTCAGGAACGTTTCTCCGGGTACATTGAAAACCAGACCAAGAGCACCCGGATATGTCCTCAACCCACCCAGGAGCACATCAGCCACCTGCTGCAGGTGCTGGTACCAGCTGTATTCACCTCCCAGCTCTCCCAGTTCACCCCGCAGTTCCCTGGCGCTTCACGTATGTGATGTGACCCTCACCCAGGACCCCTGCTCCGGCTTTCCTGCCTGCTCTGCATTTGCTTTGTTTTCTTAAGCTTTTCCTTCTCCCTCCCTCCCACACTCAGGTAAGTAATCTCTCACTACCCATCTCCTCCTCTGCAGCTGGCTGTCTTACAGCTGCTCCTTAATTAGCACCTGGATTAACTCCTTCTTTGCTACGTCAGTCTGCTCCATGTCTCCCACCGAGTGGGGAAGCCTCCTGGACCCTGTGGGATGTCAGCGGTCGCAGTGGCAGTACCAGTGAGCAGCCTACCCTTTTGCAATGGGATTTGTGGGCTCCTTCAGCAGCTGAACTGGACCCAACCTGAATGTCACAGCAATATACTTGCATTTTAGCAAGGGAGTATGAGAGTTCAGAATCACCATCCCATGCCAGCTCCTGGTCAGGTGTACAGTACATGTCAGGTACAACACTTCCTATTGAGACTTTCCATGTAGATACATTGACAAGGGAACATACCAAAGTAAAAACATATGTCTTACTGAGTTTCGAGTCCTCTAAAGAGTTAACTTTTCTTCCTCTGTCTCTCCCACTATGGAGCAGGTTTATATAGAGCTTTTCCATAGAAGCAAGCACAGTAACTGGGAATCACATTGTCAGCAAGACAAGTCCTGAAACAAAGTGTGCGATCCTTATTCACAAATACAGTCTGGCCCAAACCATGCCATAAATGCTAAGCATAGCTGTTTGGTGAGGTGCAAGTGCAAAAGCAGCTCCCTGCCAACAGGATTTTCCACCTCAGACTTCAAATACTATAGCAGCAATAAAATTAACAAATATAAACCCATGTAAATTGCTTTTAAAGGTTTATTCATCCTTGGAAGTAGGAGCTGTGCACAATACTTGCTCGCAAAGTATCCAGAGGAGACCGTGGGCAGCAGACTAGCTCACTCCAACCCTGAGGGCTCCCAGAGCCCAGGCGGGGAGACTGCCTGGAAGAGGTACGGCACTGCTCCTTCCTTCCCTCTGCTCTAAGACATGAAAGCAGACAACTAGGAGGAGCAAGAAATGGGGTGACTCCAAGGCAAGGTGCAGGTTATTTTCAGTGAATACTTCCTTACTCCTCCCCTCTCAAGAAGCTATCAGAAGGGACATCTCACCATGAGTTTATTTGCAGAGATGTATTTCAGCTCCTTTACGAAACATTATTGCTTACTGCCCTTCTTGTAGCTGAAATTGTGTATTCATTTTTAAAGAAACACCTGTATTTTTCTTCTTCAGTAGCTGTCAAAAGATAGATAACTAAATGAAAAATATTCTCCTGTTTTTCCTTTTCCCAAGAAGCTTAGTAGGTGAAAGTTAGCCTGAGAATAACATCTAACGCTTCGTGTAAAAGGTCTCCAAGACACCATACTCGTAGGCTAAGTGGAGGGTTAGTAGCTGTGGCAACAGCCTTAAACACGGACTACTGGTACTTACCAAGTTACTGGTGGGTACCACAGAAAAGTACAGTAATGGGGAGGATCCAGACGTGATTAAGTGCGAAGTACCTCTTTCTAAACACAGCATTCAAAAGAAAAGTTGTTTTTAAGGACATCATTCCCTTAACTGTAAATACAGACAATTATTAGGAATAACTTTTTTACCCCAAACGCTACAGTTAGCTCCCTGGGGTTCTCAGGAGAGCTGGGTCCCCAGCTCTGCCTGGCCCATGTCACCCCCTCTTTCCCCTTTGAGGCAGCTGATGAAAGGCTGCTGACTCTGGACCTGCAGAGCTGCATCTTGGACCAGCCAGGAGCTGTTTGACTTCTGAAAGCTCAGCGCTCACAACGCTTTGGTCCCATCTTGGGGACTGAAGAATAAACAATGGGTGGGCATCTGATAGCTTTTTTCCCAACACGTGACTTTTTGGCTTCATTTTAACTAATTTGGTTTTCTTCCTTCAGGAGCTGTTTGAAACCAAGGAAAAGATGCAAGATGGAGACCACCTACTGGGTCTCATTCTCCTCTTATGTAAGCCTGTTAAAAACAGTAATAGCCCCATTAAAGCAAATAGATTTGTATCAGAAGAAAAACAGTGTGAGCAGCAAGAAAATTGGCTGCTTTGGGTATAAATTCATGAAAGTCATTTAAAGGCTCTCTGGGAGCATAATTAGAAACATGAAGTCCTGGGATGTCTTCCTTCCTTTTTAATCCAAAACTACTTTTAAGAGCTGCTGTCAGCTTGAAAAGTGGTTATTAAAAGAGAAACAGCTCCAAACAGTTTGGGGAACAATGCAGCCTGCAAAGTTTTTCTGCAAACTGTAGGGTTTAGGCTTTTATTTTTTCCCTCCTTTTTTTTTCTTTTTCTCCCCCCCTCCCCGTGCATGACTGCTGGGCAAAAGATCCATTTAATCAATAGGGAACAAGACACAGACTGATTCTGGAACACAAAGGGATGTCTAAAGAGTGAAAGGGAAGTAGCCCTTTAATGTCTGTCATGGTAGTTTCATTCAAGGAAAAAGATCCTTTTGCTTTTTGCAGCAATGCTAACTGCAAATTTTTCAGATGGAGGTACGCTTTTAAAGTTCGCATGATCCCTTTAAGCACTAGCAATATTTAAGAGCATATGAGAGAGCCTGGCAAGAGCTTGTTCCCGTTACGTTATCTAGGGACAATAAATCAAGCATAGAAGGAAACCTAAGTCATCCAAGACGTTACTTTCAAAGGCTTCTCTGCCTTGATAAATAGTATTTCCCTTTGGGAAGAGCAATAGGGAAGGAAGTACAAAGAGCAGCTACTGGTCATGTGCTAAGTCGCTGGAGGGTGCTCAGACAGCAGAGCAATGGACACACTGAAAGCTATAAAAAGGTAGCTAAGACTGATATTTCTCCATGTCTGAAAGCCAACTTTTCCTTCCCTTCTTCCATAGAGCTTGCACAGTGATATGTAGGTGGACTTAACCTCCTTTTGGTGGTCTCTCCAAAGGTAATGTGTATCTTCTCTATTTCCTATCCTAGAAAGGTTAATGTTGATGTTTTAGAGACAAGCTCTAAGTTGGAGGATTTTTTTTTCAATCTTTAACTCTGAGATTTCTCGGGATCCTGGAGATGGTGTATTTGGCTTTCAGGAACCCAGTACAGGATCAGAAATACTGCCTTCATGGAGTTAACAATTCAGCAATGGTATTGGCAAAGTGAGACCAGTTGTGTCCTCCTGCACATGACATAAACCCTACAGCTATGTGCTTCAAACTCTGTCTGTGATTATTTATGACTTGGATCAAGTTTTGGTGGTCTTTATAATGAGCATGGAGTATGGCTACAGCATGACCGCTTAGGAGCAGCTCTTGGCTTGTGACCTCTTAGGAATTCCTGTGGCCCATAATCAGTAACCAAGATGTAAATCATGTGTTATGCCAGCCATAATAGACAATATAGAATGGGAAACAATACAAGAAGAGAAGAGGCGAAAGCGTGTTCGAACTGGAAGCAATTATTGCTCTTACTGTGAAGAGCCGTAATAAACTGGCTGGTCCCTAGTTTGCCGAAATAAAGTATGGTACAAGGCACTTGGAAGTCTTTTCTATGGCTGTTAGTTACTTCTGCCACGCTGCATCTTCTCAACATGACCATCCAGTCACATTTTTCTTGGAAAATGACTGCAAACTTTACGTATGAATCTTTGAAGTTTTATGGATACAAACTGTGCCTCTTTCCCTGGTATAATAGTCCCTCTGGCATTCGAGTAACATGAAGTCTTTGGGGACGGTAGTGTTTGTTTTAGTCCCATCAAAGGCTGTCCTCCAAGAAATGAAAAAATAAAAGTATGAAACTCCAATGCAGTCAGCTCCTTCATCCAAAACCAAAGGAGATGTAAGGTCGCAGTCTAAACTGGAGACGCAGGGATCCCACAACACCCAGTGCACGCGTGGGACAGTGGGACTGCCTGCTGCAGCTGCTCACACATCATTTTGGGGCACAGAGGGGTATAAGAGACACGAAGGCAGTGTGTGCCCACAATTCCCCACCAAGGCAATGAGGGAACAAGCCTGGAAAGATGGTGTGAATTCATTCTGGGCTCCCTTGTGATAAAATCAGCTTCACCATCTTGCAGCCATGGCAGGAGCACAGTGGAGAGTGGGCAGAGCAGAGCTGCACGCACTGCAGGTTTTCAACGATGGTGACTCGAGTGGGTGAACCAGTGACTAAGAGCTTTAACAATTAGTTTAATGTTTTTCAAATGTTTGATGGTGTACAATGTGTCCCAGAGATGTGCAGCGGCATCAGGAGCTGAGAGGCTTTGTAGCCTCTCCCTGGAACGCAGAGGAAATGTCAAGCTGTCCTTAGCTTGGAAGTGAAAAGGTTACACTGAATTAGGAAATCAGCACTGACTGAATGACTTTTTCTCCCCTTAAGTCCAACAAAATGTCAAAAGCCTGTCCAGCCTGCAGCAAAAGTAGGGAAGCCCAGGGGAGCCTGGCTCCTGGGGGTGCCGAAGGTGGGGCTGGGACCGCAGGAGAGCCAAAAGGGGTCCTGGGGGACAGGGCTGCTGGGGCGCAGGGCTGGCATGCATTCCCCCTTCACGCCAGCAGCTCCGGGCTGCATCGGAGTAAGGAGCGGAGCTCTAGCACCCCTGTGCTGAGAGCAGGAGCTGCCTGCCCTCCCGGGAGGAGCGGGTGGAAACCCCGTGCTTTGATGTCTGTCTCCAGCTGATAAATAGGGTAGCGTGACTGAAGGGAACAACTAGTCGGAGAGGAAAGCCAAAGGAAATAATGACTCACGACTTGGCAGCTGAGAAAGTGCCATCCCAGCCCTTTGTTTCCCTGCAGAACTGGTCGTAGCGGTATGAACGTGAGCTCCTTTTCCCTGGTTCCTCCTGCCTCCCTGGGGGCTGCAGCTGGGCGTGAGGGGCACCACCAGAAAGCTGGGAGGGTTCTTCTCCCCAGAGAAGGATATGGTTGGCTGAAACATAGGCACGATGCCACTCTGAAACCTCTCCCACTCTCCAGGCGTATTGCAGACTTATTGTTTGCCATGATCTATGATGATTTCAGCTTTAATAGGGTTTCTAGGAAGACAGAAATTAATACCAGCCTCTGGTTACCTGGACTGGGTGATCTGGTATCGTCTTTGTGAAACTGCCTGATTTACGACTAGCACCAGACTACATTCCCATGTAAATTCTAACAAAATACTTTTTCCTGGATACACCACAGAGCTTGCTGATGTCAGGAAAGAGACACAGGATAAACTGTCCCAAAGCTGGGGTGTGAAGTGAAACCCCCTCCAAAACCATACCCATCTTGCCACGGTAGCAGTAGCAGCACTCTGCAAAGAGTCACAAACTGAATCGAAGCTGATTGGTATCGCAAGTGTCACTGCTCTTTAATGTGGACAATCTTCAGTGCCAAATATTTTTAACTTCAGGAAAAGATATTCTTAGTGTAACTATATTTTTTCAAACTTTTTCTATAATCGAGGTGAATTAAGTGTAATTGGAAGCATTTGCTCCTATTTTCGCACCCGATATAGCGTGGTATTCTGCATCTCCTGGAAGACACTCTGCTTCTTCAACTCCCACTAGATCCAGCTAAAAATACTTAATCTAAATCACATTCTCTCAGGCAAAAGTGCTCTTCAGCTCTCAGGATTTGCCCTTCCGTGCTAAAGAGTGGCTATCAGCTTTCTTGCCCTGGCAGGATCAGGGGGAGGCTCCACGGGCCCCAGGTTGGTGCAGGGAGAAGACCTGGTTTGTCCGAGCAGCAGGTGCTGTCGCCAGTGCCTTGCCTGGGGAGCAGTTGCGGTTGATGATTGGCAAAGCCATGACACCAGGGACACCATGACACCTTGTGGCCCCGGCGCGAGGCAGCGGTGTGTCCCAGCAACACCTCAAACTCCTCCAGTGGCACAACTATTGCTGTGACTGCAGCCAGGCTGGTAACCAGCTCGGCACCCAAAACAGCCTCCCCAGGTGCCCGGAGGAACCTCACCTCCTGCTTAACAAGGCCCAGCTTGGTCTGGTTTGATCTTCCATCTGTCCCTGCTGCATCGATGAGTCACCTCTCCCACCGTGAGCATCAGCCCGGGGCCGTGTCCCCTCTGCTGCCAGCTGGGGAGCTCCTCTGGCGCCGTGTAACAGCAGTCACCTTCCTCACACGGGTAACGACATATTTACTCATAGTTACCCATCCTTGGGGCAAATATTCCAGTGTTGGTTTTTTTCCTCAGTTTAGAGCTAAGCGTAGGCTGAACAAGCCTGGAAAATCCCAGGAGACAAAACAGAGGAAACTTGAACAAAAGGATTTGCATAGATGGCTTGGCACAACTGCAGAAAGTTGTGCGAGCCTTTGCTTTGTAGCCAGAGAGCATTTATTATAGGTCAGTACATTTACCACTGAGTAGCATTTTACTAGGGAGAGCTTTCTTCATGCCACTTTGACTCTTCTTTACCCATCAATTCAGCCGCCACACGCAGGACCCCTCCCAAGCCTGTGCCACGCAGCTCCACACTGGGCGCCCTGCCGCGTCTGCGCGCCATCAGCCCTGCACGGCGCAGCACTTGGCGCCCCGGCGGGGCCGTCTCTGGCAAGGCGCTGGCTGAGCAGGCCTTAGGAGCAGGTCTACAGTCTGGCTCCAAAATTACCAGCTCATATAAAGGGTAATGTCACAGGAACATTTTCATATGAGTAAATCTGTACCTGTATTTGGTGCTATCCGTTTACAAATAAGTGCACATTTCAGGAATGGTTCTCAGTTAATCCTCTAGTTTTCAATATGATACTAAACAATACACGATATTATGCAAGCCTTATTCTGATTAAAATTTATCGTAATAAACCCAACACCTTAACTTCAATAGTCTATGTAATTTTGCTTGAGACAACATTTTTCTGGGAAGGCTTACAACCCTCAGAGCATGACTTTCAATTGACTTTACATTCCCAGGTAGTAAATGTCACTATGACTGAGTCAAGATTGATAATACATGGAGAAATAAAGGTGAATAACCCGGTAAGTAAGTTACAGTTACATTAGAACGATTAGAAACTCAGAAAACCCAATTAAACCTAAAAACTAAATAGAAATTTTAAGCTGTAAAGAAAGCCAGGGTATTTACTCAGTTTTCTTTGTCTTATCTCATGCCAGTGGTCCTCAAAAGTAAGATGCCCAAATAAATTTATTTCAGAAAGTGCTCCAGGGTATGAAACAGTTAAACCACAAAATACCCATTCACGAAATGGCAATGTCTGAAGATCTAAACGATGACGATAGCCCAAATATTAAGGGCATTTTTTTGTTTCTGTGTGGGAACAAAACAGCCTTAACATTTTGTCTTTCTCAGTCTAAGGACGTCCCTCCCGGGTCTGGC
>VZSZ01001220.1:28483-54832 GCA_013398815.1 Ibidorhyncha struthersii | reverse complement strand
GGGGCTGAGGGGCTGAGGGGGCTGAGGGGGCTGAGGGAGGTGAGGGGCTGAGGCGGTTGAGGGGGTTGAGGGGGCCGAGGGGCCGAGGGGCTGCAGCTCCCTCGCTGCTGGGCCAGGCGGTCAGAGCCGCCTCCCGTAGGGACCTGCCACCCCTCCCTCCCTGCCTCCAGGCCCCCGGGGAGCACACGCAGTATTTCCTACAGGCTGTATTTAGAAAGCAGAGGGGAGAAAGGCTGGGAAACTTCTGGCTGAGGCTTCTGAATAAACAGAAGGATGCGAGATGGGGGGTGGTACTGTTTTAACATTTGCTGCCTGTGAGAAGCAGCAATTCTCCCGCCCCGTGCGACACTGCACACCCGCAGCCCCGTGCTGCCGTTCCGTCACAGCGCTGCGGTGAGGGCAGAGCTGCCCCCAGCCCCGCGCACCCCGGCCCGACACGGCCGTGGGGCCTTCAGGCTGTGTCCGTCCCTGGTTTGCGCAGCGCCGCTGGCTCTGCGGGAGCGCAGGGTCCGTCGGGGACCTGTCCCCACCCTCACGCCACCAGCCGAGCTGGTGCTGGCACCGCAGGCCAGCCTGGCCACCCGCCTCCTCCACCAGCTCCAGGTAAACTCCCTTTCCCTACGCTCGCCGAGGCCGAGGCCACCCAGGCGCCTGCTCGAGGAGCTGCCGGGCGCTTCCCGTTCCTCCTGCACCACTGCGAGCGCGTCCCACGTGCAGCCGCGGCTCTGCCTGCCGGCTCCTGCGGCAGCTGCTGTAAAGGCGGAGAGGGGCAAAGAGCAACCTTCCCTCCTCCTCTGACCCAGGGCTGAGGAGACGCAGGCTCTGGGCTGTGCCGGGCAGGGCCGCAAGCCTTTCGGGTGCCCCTGGAGGAGTGGGGGGGCACTGGTGCCTGTCCTTGGCAGCAATGTGCCGTGTACTTGGGGTACAAGTTCAGCCCCACAGACGCAAGCACAGCTATGGGGAGAGGCAGTTGTACAAAATTATTTCTCTTGTGGCATTGGGTGTCCAAGAGGGAGAAGCCTGCTCCCCAAAGTGCCTCTGAAATGGCCGTGGAGATCACCAAATGCTCCTGCCTGCTCAGCCACGGTTCTCTCTTGACTCACATCCATCTTGCATTCATAAGGGCTATAAATACATCTTGTATTCTATACAAATAAGGCATGCACTGAAAATATTTATACATTGCATCCACTCACACAGTCCTCTGGATTCCATCCTTGACAACTGTAAAAACTGTCATTATTCCATTGCATGGATGGGAGAAAATTCTAGTGTGAAGGTTAGTTTATCTTTTAGGGAGTTTGAGGAAACTGCACTTCTGCAAAGCCTGCCGCTCTGGCAGCTAAACCTGGCCCTTTAAGGAAATGTCCTCTAAAAGAAGGCAAGGTTTATTGGGTTTTATGCTGTTGCGCTTTTAGACTGTTCAAAACTCTCCCAGGAATCCTTTTAATATTCCCATCAAATTGAAATATGAGTTATGTAATTATAATTAGAGCACCATACTCTTCATAAAATTCACTTCATTTCTTTAAAGACTGTTTACTTCCTAACTCGTACCTAGAAGAAGTCTTAAAAAAAAAAACCCAAACAAACAGTTCCCCTCTCTCCCATTAAAGCACAAAACAAAACAAACAGCTAATTGCTCAAAACTTATTAAAGCAGTTCTTACAATAGCTGTGTTTTCATAGAGGTGCTTCTGCAGTAACTGCGACCTGATGGGAAGGTTTGTCACAGGATGTTTTCTTCATTAAGTGTCAGTGGCACCCTTGTGGCAAGGGGAGCTAAAAGCCATAAGGAAATGTGGCATTGTTCTCTCTTTCTGTAAGTGCAGAACACTTGAAGTTTGGCAAGGGCTGGACATAGCAGCCCCCTCCTACCTCAGCTGCCTTCCCTGGGCAAGTCACAAACGCCTTAAAAAGTGAAAAAACCCTACTCCCACACCCCCAGCCGTATCCATGAACTCATTTAGCAGTGCTCATTTAGCCAGAGCAGGGCAGCTCTGGCTCCCGTGCCAGCCATGCCCCGGCCGTGGGCTGGGGCCCCGAGGCCACCAGCCGCACCGCGGGGACACTGCCAGGTCCTGCCCGCGGCCGTAGGGGCTCCCAGCCAGGACCTACAGGGGGGGCAGCAAAGACAGAGAGCCGGGGCCAGGCTCCTCCTGCTCTTACAGGACAGGACGGGTGGTAATGGGCATAAACCGACAGGAGGGAGGTTCAGAGTGTTACAAAAGGAAACCTTTCTCCCCATGAGGACAGTCAAGCAGAGCTGCTCAGCACAGAGAGGCTCTGCGGTACCCATCCTTGACGGCTTCCAGACCTGAGTAGATAAAGATACCCCACAGCTGACGCGGCCTGGAGCAGGAGGCTGGGTTGCCCATCTCATGAGGTCCTTCCCACCTGAAGTGCCCTGTGATCCTAGCGTTGATCCAGTGTGAGTTGAGATGTTGATGGCACAACTTGACTTGAAGCTTTTCTGTTTTGTCATTTGTGGTCTTATGGCAAGACATGAGGTGTCAGTTCTCTAACTGATGGCCTGGCACACACTGCCACACACCTTGGCTGTCAGCACTAGGGAGAGAAGCATTAAGTCATGACCTTAAAGCAGTCTAAAAGCACAGAAGCCAAAGGGAATTTTAAAACAAGCACTGAAAAAGGGGTAACGTCGTGAATTGTAAGCAGCTTTGCGTGGTCTTTAAGGACCTGGTGGAACTGACGCTGGGTTACCATGAGCCATGCTTGTGGCACCTCATCCTATAATGGCTGGTGGCTCCTTGAGAAGAGGGGTTTGTGGCACTGAGGTGTCCTGAAGTGTCTTAGATGACTCAGTGAAAGACATGAAATAAATGCCCAGGCAGTCTGTTCTCTTCTGTTTCGGTTTCATTTTGAGAGTAGAAATGACACAGGTTAAGCTTTTTATGCTGAGGTTTGACATCTGCCAGAGTCCAATAAAAGCATCACCAAGTAATTTCCCTTGCTTCCCTTTGATTTTAGCACTTTTGGTGCTGGTTTGTGCTGCCACCTTTAATTATTAAGCAGCAATATCCATAGTGTAATCCTCAGAATTTAAACTCTGCAGACTACTGGGAAGCACAGATTTGATTTTATTCTAGAGGGGTTCGCATCTGTATTCATCCTTCACAGAAGAGAGATGATGTGACTCAGTATGGTGAGCCCTCTGGACACCATCTCAAAATTTCAGCATCTCATGCATTTGGGGCAATTTTAGCCCAGATCTGTGTTTGGGCTGGCTGCCGTCCCACCTCTGAATGCCCCCTTTCGGCTGTGCTGGCTGCTGAAGGTCAGTGAAGGTCAGGCTGTTAGGTGTCCACGTGCCTTTCCTAGACAGGCACGCTTGCTTCAGCTCTCCTCTCTCTCTCTGTTTTCCTGTCCTCGCTTTGCCTGTCTGGTTGGGATAGCAGAGGCGGCTCTCCTCCGAGCTGGCACCTCGGCTGCTGGCAGCTGCCCTGGGAACCCACAGCGAGTCAGCCCTGCTCTCTCCTGGTGCGTTTACACGGGTGGGAGACACCGCCACCAGTCCACGGGGCACATGCCAGCACAGGCCGCAGGAGGGGCATGTGAGACAGGTTGAAAACAATCCGTACGTGCCGTTAAAAGAAAACATGGGTTTATGGCTAAGGAATGCCTGTGGTGTTCCAGCAGGCACGGGGAGAGAGTGCTCACAGCCAGGCGCCTGGCTGCCACAGATGGAGCAGGAACCTTTTTTTTGGCACATCCAGTTGTTGGATCCCGCAGCAATGCACTGTACATCGTCCAGACTCGTCCTGGTAGCTTAGGGCTGCTCAGGGAAAATGGAGCCTCCTTCCCCTTCCCTTGTGCACGCCACCAGGCGGGGGCAGGTTTGCTGGTCCTCCCGGTGCCGGGAGCTATTCCTCACCCAAAGCCCCGTCGGCACCAAAGGATGCCAAACTCTGCTGAACTCATCCTCTGCGGAGGGTCCCCTGGGCTCTGCTGTCCATCCTCAGAGCACGCTGCCCAGAGGCCATATTACCATTTTAAAATCAAACTGTTTAACTACGCTAATTATACCGAGGTTTTAAAACAATGTTTATCCTGAACACTTTTTTCCTCACTCCACACACGTTCAGAGGGTGTGTACGTATCTTTGCCAATAGCTACAATATTCAATCAAAACAACCCCTCATATGTAAACAAAATATAAACTAAATGTAACCGGCCAATATAAACCTGTACGATTACGAAGCTTGCTGTGGCCGAGCTGGGACCTGCGCGGTGCCAGAGCCCTTGTCTCAGTCCCCATCTCCTGCCCTTTTCCAACCGCCAGGAACAGCACGATAAATGTATTCTTAACCTTTGTGAGGGAAGCGAGAGCACGGGGACTGGTATTTGCATTTCAAAGCTGGAACCCGTACCGTCCTCACAGAAAGGATCAAACAGAGGAGAAGTATGACAATTTGGCACAAAAATGTTTTTGAAATCATGCAATATCAAATGAAGAGATTGTTAATATTCTACTATCTTGCTTGAATCTGAATAATATTATTATGGGTAATATTATTAAAGCTCAGATAGTGCGTATCACCCAAAGATAACAGAGTCCTGCTCGAGCAGAGTCCTGCTTTCAGAAAAGTGAGGCAGTTTTCTGCCGGCTGCAGAAAGCGGATGAAAGCCCGGGCAGGGTGACAGGAGGTGCCCGCGGGCCCACCGCTGGTGCAACGGCACCAAAACCCGGGTTTGTGCAGCTGGAACAGGGCTGGGACATTGGGATTCCTCATCCACCTCTGCCGCTGCTCCGAACCTGCTACAGCATCCTCCCAGGCATCCCAAAATGGGTCAATCCCAAGCACGACCATCTCAGAAGGGGATGTTGTTGGGCCAGTACCAAACCCATGCACATTGGTGCAGATCACCATGGCGTCTGCTGCTGGCAAAGCCTACCCTCAGCCACTGCCTGTGCACGCGGGCGCCCAGCGAGCCCCACTCTGCGGTTTTGGCTGCTTTGGTGTGGGCCCAACGCCTGTCTGTGCGGCCGAGGACACGCAGCTGCCGTGGCCTGAGAGGGACCACGGGAAAGCTGTGCTGATGGGACCGGAGGGAGGGGAAGGGCTCCATCAGCTGCCTCCTGCGGACACTGTGGGGAGACAAAAGGGACACCCTGCCTTTCTTTCCAGGGTTTACAGGTTGGCTTGCGGCACAGAACCAATTTCCCCCAAAATCCCCAAAAGGAGACTGACACTTGTTGTTAGAACCTAATAGCGTTAGAAAAGCAAGGGAACAGATACTTTAACAAGGAGCCATTTCTGGTGGTTACTAGATAAGATTTGAAAAAATGGTTTCATCCTGACTTGACCTAAATGGAGTGGAAAATTACCATGACTACATTTATCTGAAATCATAAAGTGTGTTCTGATTAGACCATGATAAAAAGGATGGTATAAATTGATCCAAAGATAAAGAAAGGGCAGGGAAAATGAGATGCGATTAAGAAAAGAAGCAGTTGCTAAAAAGGAAGGATAATACAGCAAGTCTCAAGCTGTATTAAAAATAGCTGTAGGAACTGGAACGTAAATAGTTCAGTGCTTCACTTTCTGCTTGTCGGGCTGAATCTTGGCCACAATACCTGAGAGTCCAAATTATCACCTCGTTAATCCCAAGCCCTTCCGCAGATCGCTAAATGAGAAGTAGGTCTAGAGCAGGTGGTCCCCCTGGCCTGAGGATTGAGCTTGGGCTAGCAAGCGCAGGCTGGGGCTGAGCCGCCGTCCGTCCGTCTGTGCGGAGCGATGTCCCCTGCACCAGCACCGGGGGTCCGTCCCGGCTGTGCTCCTGCCAGCAGGGCTTCCTGCCTCCTCTCCTCCGTGAGACTTGCAGTTGGTTAACATGCTTCAGTCCCTAGCAAATTACGTTGACATTGGTCGAGAGATTAGAAAACTAGTACAATGGATCTGGAAAAAAAACAAACCAAAAAGAGCGATTAGCTGAACCTCATTTCCTAGAGATATGGCACTTGCCTCTGGCAGAAGCTTTGATGGTCATGGAAACAAATTTTTCTCTGATAAAAATTGTCTTTCCATTTCCTAGAAACAAATAAAAAAATGTGAAATAAACATTTATTTTTTTTTTTTAACCCCAATTGGGCTGCGTAACTGGCTGTCTGAGGATGCGCTGTTTGCGACACTACTATGATACTGAACAGGGAGGAAAACCACAAGCCGTGAGGTCACGGGAGGCTTATGAGAAACGTGAATAACAGCCTGTGCCGGAGCTGCTCCCGGCCCCGGCGGGCAGCGTGGCAGCACCCTGTACCGCCCCCATCAGAGGAGACCCCGAGGGAGCCCCTCGTCGCGACGGGGATCTCCAGCCTCCGCGGCAGCACCCGGGCGTCCTGCTGATGAGAGTAAGTGTAAACTTAAATCAGCAATAACAACGTGCTCCATGAACCGCGTGCTGCGTGAACCACATACCCCACCGTTCTCGGTGATGTCCACCCCATTTGAAGAATCAGGAACTGACACTCACAATAATTTGCTCTTAAGATCATCTTTCTCAGAAAAGACATTCTTGATAATCTGGGAATGCCACTGCTGCTCTACATGTTAAACATGGATCAGAAATGGATAAAGGACTGACACAGCCTTCCTTTTTAGCCCTTTTTTTTTCTCTTCCGGCTAATGACTGGATCACCCAGCCTCTCTCTAGCAGGAAAGCAGTTTATTTATCTAATCCCTTATGACTCTGATCTCAATCGGTTTTATCTAAATGCAGCACTGAACCCCTCAACGTCCTGTGAACACATGCCTGTGCAGCGCTCTCTCCCAGACCTTTCTTGGATGGCCGAGTGTGGCTGGTTAATTTAGATAAGGCTCAGCAAACAGTGTATTTGGAAAAGTGTCTACTCTTTCCATTTAGTATAAACTTCCTTTTCCACTCTCTGTTTATGCTAACAGAGACACATGTAAATCCTTCCACCAGAGATTTCCTTCAAGGAGAACGTCAAGGCATGGAGTTAGAGGAAGCCCCATTCCCACTGGGCCGTTCGGATGGTGTCAGCAAGGAGGGGCTCCCCGGTGTCCCCCTCATGGCCCGATGGGGGGCTCCGGCATCGCGGCCCGCTGTTTCCCTACAGGACTCGGGAACGACTTGGGGCTTTTCTTCTGTTTGAGAAAAAGCCTGGTGTTCACATCTGTCTCCTTGCTGCCCTGGCTGGTGCCACAAGTCCACGGCAGCTTTTTAGTTCTCTCACTGGAGAACTTTCTACAATGTCATTAGTCAGTCAAAGATAATTTAATTTCCCCAGATTTGGTATTGTTTTAGCGAATGTCTGGCTAGTCAGCTGTTCCCCAGGGTGTCTGCAGTCTCCCCTCTCCAGCCGGGGGTGTTTTGTCCGCGAAAGGGGGATGCAGTGTGATGTCCAGCTGCAGGTCCCTCCGTGGCCAGGCTGACCCAGCTCGCCAAGCCGGGGCTCCCCCAGGTTGGGGCTCCCGTGGCCGGGGGGTCCGCAGGGCCGGCCGGGGACCTGCTCCACCGGCTGGGAGGAGCAGCGTGGCACAGCCAACCCACAGACGTCCGACCCATGGAAAGGGCCTCGGTTACCTCTGGGGTCTGTTTTGGGCTGCGTTACCGCCCCAGCTGAGGGGGAGGCACGGAGTGGGAAGGCTCTGGGGAAGAGGCCAGCGCTGGCACTGGGGTGGTAGCCCTGTGCCGTCAGCAGCTTCCCCCACCTTGCTCTCCTCTGAGACACCCCACAAAAGGGTTTTTCCTCTGAGACACCCCACGAAAGAAAGCTCTGCGGAGCTGCTGGATCCAAGACCAACAGAGACTGCAAAACCAACATCCAGCTACTCTCCAGTCTCGTCTTTGCTGATGTCTATTTCCATTCATTTGAGTTTGGCATTGCTGCCATGGTGACCATGGTGACCGGGGACTGACCGACCCTCTGCTTCCAGACCCCCATGGGATTCATTTCCTCCCACCCTCCAGCAGCCTCGGGCACAACCGCAGCAGGACCAGCTGGGGTGGAAACTGCTGGCCCCTCCTGTCCTCCCTCATCCCAGCCCCCCTGGCCATCATCTTCTGGGTACTGGGGCACTAAAACCCAACCTGGAAACTGCCTCAAATGCCACAGGGCTGTGGTACAAAGCAAAAGGACAGTGCCACTTCTCTGATGCGTGCTGCTAAGATGGGTCCAGTCATAAAAGATGAAACACAGAACAAACTTAGTTGTGAGTAAGAAAAGATACCTAATGAAATTAATAACATGTATGCAAAATTAACAGCAACAGCAAGAAGAAAGGCTGAGCTCTGCGCACCAGTAAACACAGAATGACAGGTAGGCATGCAGGAGAAAAGGCTGCGCAGCTGCAAGTCAAAGTGACCTCAGGAAATAATTTATAAAAACAATTCTTCTAACAAGGGTGTTATTGCCGTGACTACATTAAACAACGTCTTAATGCTGCAGCTTTCTTTTATTCTTCAGTAATGGCAAAGCCACCAAAACATTCAGAGCTGTGTGCTAAGACTGATCCCTTCAATCGCTGTTGGTGTAAAGTTACTCTGTATTATGGTCTTTAGACATAGAATGGACAGCAGAAGGCTTTTGTAGTTGCAAATTTCTCCTATATTAAGTCCTTATCTCCCATATTCACCAGCCAGAGAGGGCTATGTGGGCTGCAGGACGCTGCAATATAAAAACTAAGCTAGATAGCGTGGTAGCATAACAGCAGACTTCATAAGCAGATGCTTATGAACATGCTGGTAACCGTGCCGAAACAAATGTTTGACTCCCTCTTTGAGGGCAGAGATTCAGCACCACTGTGTAGCTCCAGCCTTGCATTAAAAAGCAGCTTTATTGAGGCACAGAAGGAAATGGAGGTGCTGAATTTAGGAGCATACAGTGTGAGGGTTCGCTTATTTCTTACACAGTAGCCGACTAATTAAACAAAGCAGGAGTTTTGCATTACTGTGAGAGCAAATTTATCTTTGCTGATCAGCAGTAGGAGGAAACATGGGAAGATGGCAAAAAAGCTGTCAGTCTTCCCTGGCCAAGCCGTCGGGCCTGGGGTCCTGAGCGCAGCTCGCTGGGCAGGAGCTTTGCCCCGTGCCCGCGGGGCGATCCCAGGGAGCAGGGGGTGCCCTGCGCCCTGCAGCTTTGCAGCCCGGCGATCAGTCCTCGCTGGGGGAACGCACTCTCTGCGGAGCTGCTGGATCCAAGACCAACAGAGACTGCAAAACCAACATCCAGCTACTCTCCAGTCTCGTCTTTGCTGATGTCTATTTCCATTCATTTGAGTTTGGCATTGCTGCCATGGTGACCAACTTAGAAATTAATTATATAAAGACATCAAAGAGACATTTAAATAGGAAAGTTCAACCCACAGTTCTGGCAAAAAAGATTCAAGAATTCCTAGATCGCACCCCTCCTACTTTCCCCTTGAGTCCTTCAGTTACCATGAATTAACTAATTTTTTTCCTGTACTTACTTCTATGCTGACACTGACAAATAAAATTAGTCTTCTGCTTTTTTTTTTTTTTCTGACTCATACAAAACAGATATTCTTTAAACAATTTTAGTTTTCACTACAGAAAATCTCTGTCACTCTTTTTGGCAAATCAGTGTTGCTGCTGACAGACTGGCCAGGTATGGGTGTGCACAGCGCTGACCCACACCGCTCTGCTCCTCTTGGCCATATCCCCGTCTCTGGTGTGCATCGGGCAGCGGAGTCACTGGTGTCAGTGACTGCCCCATAGGCTGCAGCTTCCAGGGGCTCGGCACCAGCGGGCCCCTGCCTGGCTGGAGGCTTTGCGTTACCTCTGCGAAATCAGGCCTGACCCTTTGCCCAAAGCCCGCATCGCTGTGAGCACAGACGCAGTCCTCGTGTTCCCCGTGAGGTTTGGGGGTTTAAGCTCTTGGCTTCAGAGAAACGCAGTGCCAAGGCGAGCGCCAGGGAGAGCACAGGCACACCGTAACGCATCTCAGGCTCTTGCATTTTATTCATTGGGTTTTTTCCACAGGAGGTGTGCGAGTATCAAAAAATGTACCACCGCAACCAAATGCTTGTCACGGCTGTGGCAGAGAAGACAAGGGAAGTTTACAGAGACTGACTTGCTCTTTAATGCGACTGCCAGTCCCCTTTTCCAAGAAGAAAGGTGGGTGGTTTAGGCATGCTTGTTTTCCTGTCGCAGCTCTTTTCTAAGAAGACGGGGCTTTTCAGTCTCTAGGGAGTCAACTCCACACCTGCTGTGACCGAGCTCTTCTGCTTTCTCTCCTCTCCCTCTCCCCAGGTACGCTTTTATCCGTGTCTAATTGTGCTTTCTGTGACCCCTCTCTCATCACATACTGCCTTTGATGTTGGCATTGTCACGGAGATTATTTTTGTGCTCTTTTCTGCAACTACTTTACCATTGACTCATGTCTCTTTTTTTTTGCGTGTTTTTTTTAATGCATAAACAGATATCCACCCTTACCTCAGCTCCTTTCTGTTCAGTCGTGTGTTCTTCCAGGAGGTGGCCAACTGGTGAGGACAAGCAAGAGAGGACTTAACTGCACCTGACTATCAGGGAATTGGCTTTTCAGAACATCCAATGAAGTAAATGTAAAACAAAATTTACGTTGCAGTGAAAGCACGCCTTTTGGAAAGGCTTCGCTGAGGGAAGGGCTCACCCCTGGGATACAGCCCTGTGCTTTCCCACCGTACCAGTTCATTTGCTTTGGCACCGGCGCTCTGCAAGGGCTGGTTTACGTGCCTCCGCATCCAGCCGCTGCTGAGCCGTTGTAGTATTTTCGTTCAAAGAGATACTGGGAATGAGTCCTAAAAAAACTTTGCCGAGATGCCTTCATTAGTCCTGCTGAAAGGGATACTAAAAAAAAGTTGTGTGGCAGATGCCTTTCTGCAGAAGGAGCCTGTGGTGGCTGGTGGGACCACGGCCGACGTCTGGACGCTACAGCTCGATAGCCTCATTTCAGAGACAAACCAGCCCTCCCACGATGCTCAGGGACTGATTTTCAGAATTTTCAGCCTTTGCTAATGACAAATAACAAGGGAAGCAAACAAAAAACAAAATCAAGAACAATCAGTATACTTAAAGAAAGAAGATAACTTCTCTGTAGATGTGGCTTGCTGGATGAGCCTGCGATGGAGAGTGTTGTATTTCACACACAGACAGCGCTTTTCAAAAGATGAGCTAAAACTGCTGACAGGCAGTAAATTCTCACAGGCATTTCTTTGCAGTTGCTGGTGTAAGGGTTTAACCTGCTCTTCCAACACAGCCTTTCTGGGAGCGGAACATAACGGATAGAGGGAAATTGCAAAGGGTGCAAGAAGATAACAGAGGATGCTTAGAATAGCTCAAATTAGCAATTGATCAGGATTATCAAGACAGACAAATCACTGGATTTCTAAAGATCAGTGCTCCACCAGCTTTCAGCTAGAAGGCATCCCAGATGCTGTTTTGTAGTTATAAGAGGAAATGTTTCACCTCTTGAATCACTAACATGTCTCAATTAGAAGTCTCCTTTAATGATCAGCCTGTTCAGGAAAGAACAAAGCCTAATCCTGATTAGTTTGACAGGCTCTTAAATTGACTGGTACGGCTGGAGACGTCAGAAGAGAGGACTGATGTAGGTGGCAGTTGGAGGCATCGATCTCATCTCTTTGCAGCAGAGATCCCGCCGGGATGGGAAGCACAGGGTGACCCATTAGGGCTGAGTGTGAGCATCCTTTCGGCTGTTTGGTGAGAAAGAGCTGGGTCTCCAGGAAAGCAGAGGTTTGGTGGATGAGCAAGCCAAATCCACCGCCGGTGTGATTTTGTTGGCTTTAGGGAACACATAAAACAGGAGGAGGGAAAAATGAACGTGCAAAAGATGAGCACAGACCAGCATCAAAGAAATAAGAAGTATTGGCCTGAAGTGAAGAAAAGCCTGAAAGTCAACTCGGTAGGCGCCACTGAAGACAGGTTGGCTCCTGGGACTCCCAGAGGGGATGGAGGGGAGGAAGAGCCCCAAGGGCCACCGAGGGCTGGTGCGAGGCAGCGTCCCCACCTGTGCGACATGCTGGCCCCAGGCGCGGGGTGGAACCCACAGCACACTGCAGGGCGCATGCCAGTGGCAGGGCAGGGTCTTTCCCTTAAATGGGGGTAAACGGCAGCAACATTTCCCCATCTCGTCTCCCGATGGCAAGTGGCTTGAGCCCAGGTGGGAAAGTCCTGCCAGACGCCTGCAGCTCCCTCCTGACTGCGTGCGGTGCAGCACACGTGATGTTGCAGCAAGCGCATCATCGCAGCAAGCAAGCTGTCACAGGAGGGGCACTGCCATCTGCGTCCCAAACCTGGTCCCGATCCCGGGGACCGGCAGCATCAGGAACTCCCTGTCCAGAAAGCATCGTCTCTCTCTACAGAAGGAGCAGCGCAGTTTGCACAGCGGAAAGAAAACCTCTGGCAAGCCACAGCGAACGGGTTATGAAAGATAGTATCAGACAGCTGCTCGGCTTCATGTTCAAAACAAGGCTGTGGTCAAATCCATTTTCCTTCAGAGAGCTGAGCGCGCAGGCAGCTGCCTGCCTGGGCATCGCCCAGGGCTGCACGGGCAGGAGTGGGACTGTGCCGCCCCTCTCTGTAGCATCCACAGCTACCGCCACTCTTGCGTTCAGCTGAATGTCGACTGTCGCAGCTGAAAGCCTTTTACAAATACCACACTGCCATGCAAACAGGAGAATGTGGCAAAACAGTATATGACACCCAGCTTGCTCCTCTCCTTTGAAAAATTCAAATGTTTTCTTGCCATAAAGCTGCTCATTCTTTCCTCTTAATATAAACATTGTAATGAGAATAAAATGGCTTTCTTTAGCAAAATACTGTTTGATGTTTAAGCAAAGTTAACATTTTGTAAAGCAAATGAGGAAGAGAAAGGAAGCTCTTTGACAAATTCTGTGAGCAAAGAAATTGTTTTATTTTCCAAACAAATTAATTTCTATTTTCTTGGATATCAACCCAGATGCAAAGCAGCGTCCAGGGGTACTGAAAAGGGAAATGAATAAGAAAGTGAGCAAGCGTCCTCCCTTTGGGTGTGTAAGTCAAGAGGCAGGGGATTTTTTGTGATGTGTTGCTAATTACTCAAGCTCCTCAAATCTTGTGCTTTCACAGAGCTTCAGAAAAGGCATATAAACATCCTATGCTTACAATTACACTGTATAAATCATTAACCCCAGATAAACTGCAGTAATCATGTGTGTTATCACTCAAGTCAATAGTCCTACTGATCTTAGTGAGACTGTCAGGATGGTCAAAGGTTGTCAGTGCCAATTTTAGTTTCAGTACAGGAACCACAGATGTTAAAATTAGAAGCAAATTTTTGCCTGTATCTCTAGCCAGCTGATGTTCTGATTGACGGTATTGACTTTTTTAAAACTTCAGGCATTACTGTTCTTTTTTAACCACAGGAAGCCTCAAGGAATTTAGCTGGACAAAAATTCAGATGTTTTCCTGCATAAGCATACATGCATAAGCATGTAGTGAAACGGCAATAGGTCATCAAGAACTAGAATAATAAATGGTCTACCTTTTGTAAGTCATCAGCGCAATACACAGATAACTCACATTTTTTCTGGATACAGGTACCAAAATTCAGAGATTAATCTCCCATTCAGTGCACTTTCCAAAAATGCAGCGTAGCCTTTAAAGCCCAGATCCATGCCCGGGCACCGCAGCCCTGCTGCCCCCGGCACTCTCTTCAGAGAGAGATGCGAATACCCAAGTGGAAAAGCTGAGGTTTCAGTTTGCTTTTTTTTTTTCCTAATATTAAATTCCATTTTTATGGAAATGTAAAGTTTGTGTCACCTCTCAGCAGAGGCAAATCTTAATTTTAATGGTTTCCACGAAACAAACCAGAACTGCTCTGTTTCGCAAAAGTGAGAAGATGAAATTAAATTTGAATTATTGTCCTGTCCTGCTGGAGATTTATTTTAAATCAGAAGAGCCCTGAGCAGCAGTAAGGAATCTCCTGTGGAGATAAATGGGAATTACCCTTTTTGGCATCAGTTCCCGAGTTGCTCAACGAGTTCCATTGCTTTTTGCAGCTAAGGCTGCTCTTCAGCACAAGCCCTTACTGTTGCAGACCTTGGAGTTGGGAATGTGCAGATTAGGCATTATTTTGACTACAACCTAAAGACCTTGTAGAAAAGTTGAAAAAATTCCAAGGTGCTGCCAGTGGTCTTGCTGGGGACAAGATTAATGTTTGCTGTATTTGCTGTATCCTTTTAACTGCTGCTTTCCTCCTCCTTCCAGTAAATAAATCTGCTTATTAGTTAAACAAACTGACTCTGATAGAAACCAAACATAACAAGTAAATTAACAATAATGTCCTGTTCTTAAAATGGAAAGGCAATAGTAAAGAGAGCCCTCGGTTCTGGCTCGCCGCTGGGTGCTGCTCGCTCGAGTGCTCTTAATTTGAACTCATAATGAAGAAATAAAGTCTGCAGAGGGGAAAAAAAGTCAAAGTAGTACCTGTGTGTTGGAGCGTTTTAGCTAAATTTGCATTATTTCATTGTGCTGCTTTTACTTAGGTAGGACAGTCTCACCTCCTGTAAAGCTTACGGTCCGAGTTGACGAGAGGTGTAGTCAGAGAAGAGAAGAATGAAGTGATTTAGCGGATGATCCGGGCCTTGGACATGAGCTTGCTTGGCTCCCAATTTGGGCTTTTTCCCCGTTTTCTGTGTCTTGGTGGGTACTGTGTAATACAGCGGGTATGGACGGAGCAGTCAGCACTGCAGCCTAGCTACGGGGGACGGTCCCCTGCTGGATAGGCCACCACCGTCATGGCCTTTTCTTAAGAGAAAGGGTTTTTTTCAAAGTACAGATTGATTGATTGTTGCTTGGAAACAACCAAGAAAAACTGGTGTGCAGTTTTGCACGTGGGCATCTGCTCAGCAGCGGACAAGCTGCTTGATTGTGACGTTTGGAGGTGCCGGAGGTCAGGGACGCCCTGCTCCGGGGTGGCTTTGTCCTGCGTGGAGGGAGGATGCTCCTGCTGGGCCCTTGCTGCTGCCTGGGCACGTGGGAACCCTCCCTGACCTCCCAGCTCCCACAGCAGCACCAGTGTACGGCGTGCGCGTGCCCAGCAGGACAGGGGATGCTGGCATTGGCAGAGAGTTTCCAGTTACATGCTGGCATTGGCAGAGAGTTTCCAGTTACTCTATTTTTAAAGTGAGAATTTAGTGGAAAAACTTTTTCTCTGGTGCCTTTCAGCCTTCCCAAGACCCTTAAAAGCCCAATTTCAAAGGCAGGTGGTAGCTAGACATCCTCATTCATGCTCAATTTCCAACAAGCAAAAGAAGCAAATTCTGGGAAACCTTTGGGAAACCTTCCTGTGCTCCGGCAGCGGGAGCGGGCGGCTCGGGGCTGGCAGGGCACCGTGCTGCCAGGAGTGGCCGGGAGGCAAAAGCACAGCCCATGGCTGCCCGGGGTCCTCCCCGCCGCCCCCAAATCTACTTTCAGCTGCATCAGTATTGCACTAACAGATGTTTTGCTCTGATTTTTAGGGCATACTTCTGATTGTAGGACCTTGCTCCAAAACATCCTCCAGAGGAGGTTCCCTCAACCTCGCCACACGCCGGTGGCTGCGGCCGTGGCCAAGGCGCTCCCTCCATCCTGCTCCTTTTTGGGATGCAGCGTACTCTCAGCAATCAGTTCCCTTTTTTGGCTGAGTGCTTCATTAATATTCAACGACATGTAGAAAAAAAACCTTAAATGCACAACAGCCCCGGGATACCTCATCCCACTCCTCCCCAGTATTTAAATTGGAGATTGAAATATAGACCTTGGCCTCCTCTGACGTTGCTGGAGAGGCCATTTCTCAGTCTGGAGGGCGGTACCTGCCCCGCATCTGCCCAGAGTGCCCGGCGGGTGTGCGGGAGCGGGGACCGACCTGCCCCGGCAGCCGGTTCTTGCCTTTTTTGGAAGAGCCGGGGCTGGCTGGAGCGGCGCCGCAGGCCTTGCCGGGCTCTGCGCAGGCGAGGCAGGGCTCCTCCGTCCCACATTCCTTGCTAATTTTAACCAGCTCCCTTGAGCGGCTTGGGAGCGGAGGCCCGCAGAAGTACCGTCTTGATTTATTAGTCTTTCCCTTCTGAAAACTTTTGTTTGAGTCTCTTAGGACACAAGTAAAACCAGAATGGGATTCTCAGCCTGGATCCTCAGAGGTGTTTATCTACATCGCAAAGTATTGCCAATTTTTTTGCAGCACCAGCAGGTTTTGCCCCAAAGATGCCCCAGCTCTGAGATGTCGGGGGAGCAGCGATCGCTGGCAGAGCTGTGTGAGGAAGATGTGGTGAGACACCAACGCCCTGGCCATGGCTGGGCAGTGTGCTCCCATGCTCAGTGGTGGCGCCGGCCGCCATCCCGCAGAGCCGTCCCTGCGCAGCACACGCTCCCTTCGCTGTCAGGACCATCGGGAGCAAATCAACGGGGTCCACCCAGGCAGAGGACCACACTCACCCCAAATCCGATAGCTGTCTGTCTGTTCTGGGGAAAGGAAGGCTCACCGTCGGGCAGGGCTGACCTCCCCTGGGGGGGCCTGGTGGACACTGGCTGGGCAGGGAAGGGCAGGGAAGCAGAGCTCAGTCCTGACAACAGGATGGAGAATGACTGGAGATCACAGCCTAGGAGGTAAAATGGAAAGACGGGTCGCTGAGCTTGCAGAAGAGCTGAACTCAAGGAGACACGGACGCCCTCAAGCACTTAAACAGACGTTGTAAAGGGGCAGGGCACAGTCTGCTCCCTGTAGCAAACAGAGCAAGGAACAGCGTGCTTAACTCGAGGCAAGAGAGGTTTGGTTTAGCAACAAGGAATCTCGTTAGTGGTAAGTTCAGCTGAGTGCTGGAACTGACTTTCCAGGGACTGTAGCATCCATATCGTTGGAGATGCCCAAGTGCAGGCTCGGCAAGCACGTGCCAGGGAGAGCAGGTCCTGCCCCGGGGGAGAAGCACAGGGCCCCCGGCTACGCTGTCACCTTGCCGGTAGCAGTGTCACTGACTAAGAGCAGCCAGAACCCCCGGGAGTCCCCACAGCCACGTGGGGTCATCCCAGTGCCAGCAGGGACGGGGTTCCTGAAGAGCAAATAGCTCAACCGCCTCACTGGCTATCGTAGCACTCTCTCGGTACCTCAGCATAAAAATTAGAGTTTATCAATCTCAAATAGCATCAGTAATCAAATCAGCATGAAATTCACAAACCGCTGTATTGGTGTAGAAAACATCCCAAAGGGAAACATTAAACTTTTTCTTCCAACTAGTTTCTCTTGCTTACTTCACATTTATATTTTGCATGTGTATGGACTTGACATCCATAGCCAGAATGATACAGTGCTCTTGGAAAACAGTGATTAAAGCTCTGATTACACTTCTTCTTGTCTTGACCTTGTGGTTTATACAGCAGGAAGAGCCAGTCAGTGGTTCTGCTCAGCCACCCTGCCTTGTACCCGTACCACCGGGAACGCAGCCGAGGCTCCTCGGCACTGGGTGTCACCGAAGGCAGAAGCGCAATGCTGCGGACACAGCCATAACCACCAAAACACCTGAGCAGAATCTAAGACTGGAGCTTGGAAATGAAACAACTCTTGCCTCGTTACTCATACAGAACTAATGATTTCTCTGAGGTGTTTTGTGTTTGAGACTGAAGAATTAAGCAATGCTTTACAGTTTGAGGGGTTTTTTGTTTGTTTATCTTAGATTTTCCTATCCAGCTGCCAAATACGTTCTGGCTCAGTCTTCAAAACAAATGAATTCTGCTACGATCAACCAATTTAAACAAATACTGGTTGAACATCTGAGGTGTGAACCAGTGAGGAAAGCGGGACGGGAAAACCTCACGCCGTCTACTTGCTGCTGGGGTGGAGCCCCCAGTCCTGCCCTGGAGCACAGCCCCCGGCCACCCTCCCCGCAGGGCGGGAGGGACGAGGACGGGAAAGGGGTGCTAACCCAGCAGTGAGCACCACTGAGATAGCACTGCTCACCGCACCCGCCGCTGTCCTTTTCTCGCTGCCGAGTGGCTTGATTTCGGCCGCTCACCTGCGGAGTCTCCAGTTTTGCTGATGTGCCGCCGGGAGAGCCTGGGTGCTGTGCTGTGCTTTGTGCTGCGCTCCCGAGTGCCCACGCCGAAATCCTCCTTGGCTTTAGGTCCTCTTGCCAGGGCAGGTCACTGCTGCTTATTCCTGGTAGCGCTGCCGGGTAGAGCTGGTGTTTCTCTTTGCTTACCCGGGCTGCTTTCCTGACCCGTGCAATACTGCCCTGGTTTGCATTTTTGTGGGCTATAAGTGAAGCATAGAAGTTGCAGAATAGAAATTAATAGAAAATGCCCTTTCGGCCCCATCAAATGGGCATTTTAACAAATATTTTAATGCATTTCTCCACTTCCCATATTTCTCTTGAGCTATTTCTTTGTCTCACACAATGGACTCCAATTGTCACCAGTGTGATGCCTACACTTGTATTTAGAGTTGGGAAAAAGCAGAATAAAGTTTGTTCTTGTGCTTATTTCACTATAGGAAGGACCTGCCTCCCTTTTAAAAGAGGCTGTGTGGGGTGGGTTTTTTTCATTTTTCACCGGGCTTCTGTAAGAGAACACCTTCATTCCATCTCCACTTTCCAGTTAGCTCTGTTAGGCTGTATGACTGTGGTTAATATCCAACTCCACTGCGTTTATGAGCATTGTGGACTCGCAGGCAACTCTCCATGTGGGAAACGACCTCCTGTCACCATTCAGTGAAAAACGTAATTTAATTCTTAAAGTACCCTCGGGTCTAGCTCGATTGTGTGCATTTTTCCTGCCACATGTTAATGCTTTTCTTAAGTAATTTCAGTTTTCTTAAGGAATATCTGTTATCTTTAAAGCTTTAAACAGGAATTAGGTTTGTGGGAAACGCTGGCTGGGCTTTCCCAGGGCTGCAGCCCACCTGACAGACGCAGCCGCTCACAGCTCCAGTGCCTGTTTACTACAGCCCAGAACAACCCTGAGCAGTCTGTAAACAGAAGTTATTCCACAAATCACCGTACCATATGTCTCTCTACATAATTTGCTTTCATCTCATGCTCTGAATCTCCTCAAAACAGTAAAAAAAAGCTGCATCTGGGTAACAGCGGGAGATGGGGAAACCAGATTTAAGGAGACAAGACGTTTAGCCTGACGTTCTTTGCATCAGCCCATTAAACTGCTCTTACAGATCTCAGAAGCATTAGCCTTTGGTACTTTAAATTGAAATTCCTAATCTTTCCTGATTTGCTACACCCTTAACGCTTTAAGCTGCCTTGTTTTCTCTCCCTGATACTTCTCTCCAGATCCCACTGTTGTTCGGTTAAAAGTAGTTCAAAATAATCAAACAGCCAAGGAAGAAGGAATAAGAATGTCCTAGTGAGAGGCAATTTCAGAAAATGAGATTACATTTAAAAAGACTTCACACATTTTACTGATGCGACAGTCCCACAAGTTAGAGAAATGGAGAATGGATTTACTTTTCTCAGTATAAATTGATGCTGTTTCTCCACAACATGAATCATCATTTTCCGTTATTGTGAAGACGGAACAATGCAGCTGTGACAAATAATACACTATACAAGCAGATCTTCACATTTATGATGTAAGAATTGTTATCAGTACAGCTAACTTAGCTTAACCATTTTTAAAAATGTCATAGCAAAAAGAGTTTTTTCGTTGATAGGTAACCTTTTAGGCCAGTTGAAGGCCCTACAACGAGCACATGTCGGTGACAGGAAGAAACGGCTGGTTTGGCCATGGGGGACCCTCAGCTTGTGGTGGCGGAGAGGCCCGAGGGGAGGTGGCACCCACGCGGGGCTGTGACGGGCAGCGTGGCACCGGCTTCAGCCGGGTGGCCGTGTCGGCCGGGCAGAGCTGAGGGGCTGCAGGCTGGTTTTAGATCTCCACACCACGGAACTGACTTCTCCACCGCCCCACAGAGCTCACAGCACAAGGCGGATGGGAACTGGGACACCCACGCTATTTTCCAGTTCATCAGACCGTGTCATTGCTGCAGGGACCCGCAAGATCTCTTTGTGCCTTCTTCCCATTCTTTCCTTTCTCCCCACACTATTTCCTGTATTTCAGATCCAGGCTCCTAGTTTAGGCACGTCTCATACAGGTCAAACGTTTCACCCTGGTGCAGGGAGCGAGGGCGCGTGGCCACGGCACGGCAGCGAGCCCGGTGTTCCCTGTTGCGCCGCCCGTGGCCAGGCGAGAGCCGCAGCGCGGCTGTGGCGCCCGCGGGGCTGTTGCGGCGCTGAGCAGGGCCTCGGCGGGTGCGTGCCACAGCTGGACCCAAATTCCTCACTGCTCTCCGCTCACTCAGCCGCTGTTCTCCGCTGATCAGATTGTCTTGCGATTTGTCAAATTATTTGTGAGCATTACTGTTTGTTGTTCAAGTCATTGCAGCCCTTTGGCACACGATTGCATCACTGTGTCCCCCAGAAAGCGGCAATTAAGCACCACGTGTACCGCCGAGCACTTGTTTTCTCCTCTCCATGTAGAAAAATCAATTAGCGGTTCTCGTTGCGCAGTAAATGTCAATTGTGCTAAGATTACAAAATCAGAAACATCTGTAACTATGGAAACTCTCAAGGCAAGACTCATTTCAAGAATAAATTATGACAAGAAGCTTTTTATGGCCGTTTTTAAACAATAAACATAAATTAAAACAGCTTGATTTCTTGGATGCAAGTTGATTTTATTTTTTAACCTTTAGTGCTATAAGTTCTCAAGACACATTTATCAATATTGACATAGGAGAAAATGGTATTTTATCAATGTTTGCATCCAAAGAATCAGCATCATTATTTGTATTACTTAAAAATTTTCTGCTAAGACAATCTCCATGGTATTTCAACGGGGAGCATACTTTTCAGATGACTAATGGCCCCTCCTTATAGTTTATCATGGTGTGGTTTAAGTTTTCTGCTACATTTTACAGTTATGCAAAAAACACCAAGTGCGTGAAAGGAAAACTCAGTCAAAACTTTCTTCGAGTCACTGGGACGTCGCAGGAAATGAACACGAGGCCTGTGCTCAGCCACAGTTGTGGGGAGAAATCAGGAACTTGTTCTTGCACTCCGTTTGCTCCCTGGTCGCAGCCGGGAGGAGATGCTCCAGGCAGGGCCAGTTCTGTTTGCGACCACGGCAAACGACGCAGAGCAACTCTCAGAAAAACTTGTTTCACCACCGTATTTTTCATCCTTTTTCTTGTGTTAATACACTTTAAGTCACTTCAAAATGAATGCAAGAACAATGCAATGCTCTTTTTTTTTTTTAGCTTTTTCTTTTTTTAACTTCATCTTGCTGTAAGTTCTACCCTGGGTCTGCTGTGAGTGCCACACAAACTAGAAATAAGGCTCAGTACTGCACATTGTGGCGTGGCTAGATATATTTCAGTGTTTATCAAATGAAAAACCGTTTGTGTATCTCTATCAAAGTCAGCGTACCTGTGTTAATTTTTCTGCTAATTTGTGTCAATGGATTTGTATGAAACAGAGTGCCAAAACCTGATGAGAAGATCCCGGCTATGAGGAGAGCTTGATCTCTCTGACCACGAGATGACTGCTGCCGACTTTGCCCAACCCGGCCAAGCACAGATGTGATGAACCTCCGCAGGGGCAGAGAGGGGGATGGAGGCGGCGCCAGCAGCTCCGAGGGCGGCAGGCCGGCAGGCGGCCAGGGGTGCACCCGCTCCCTGGCGTCAGGAGGGTGGGCAGAACGTGCAGAGCTCCTGCCTGCGGAGAGCCGGCCAGCCACTGATGGAAGAGCCGGTGTTAGATCATCCACATGTTCATTGTTAACTGAAATTGGTCTTCTCCACATTGCTGGACTCGCTAAAGAGAGGTGCTTCTTGAAGGAGATGGCCAACCCATCCTGGCTTGCAAAACCTGGTGGAGATAAACCTCGCCGGGAAACTGAGTTGGTGTGTGAGAATACTGTTTGTCCTTTGAAGATTTCTTAGGAGAAAGACATCTGGTGTGCTGAGCTGCTGTGTCAGGCTTAAATATTGGAGGTGCTCCTGGACTAACCTCCACCAGCAGGTCTGACAGACGCTCTGGTCCTCGGCCGGTGTGGGGAGTGCCGGTGACGCACAGGGGAGCCAGTGCTCTGGGAACGCGCGGAGGTGCACCGGCTGCAGAGCATCTCTCGGATGTTTCCCTGGGGGACACAGCAGGAGCCGGGACACGGCATGGACATTTCCCCCCGACGCAGCTTCAGGCACGCCGGCCAGCTGCTGGGGCTGCCTCCTCCCTCCCTGGCGGCTGTGGGACGGGGTGAATTCAACGTGGGAGTGAGATTCCCCCCCTCTCCACTCCAGTCCGCTGCACCTCCCCACGCCTGGATGGAGCCAAGGGAAGGGTTTGCTGCGAAAGCTGAACTGACATGATTGGCAACTTATTGCCAATTCCTTCTTTGTAACACATAAACCACAACTGACAGCGTTTATCTTCAGCTATGCGTGAGCTTGTGCGGGCTCATAACACAATTCTGTGAACACCGTAATTCAGAATCACACTGAAAGGGATTAACGCTTACTTCTCAAAGCTCGCTGCTGGCTGCTTACCACTACCTGTGCTTCACCTAAGGAAATCCTCAGAGAAAGTTTGGATGCAGCTCCCTTCAAAAAAAGAAGAAAAGCTTAAGGAAATATTTATTTGGCAATTTTTTCCTATGGAGATGAGAGTACGTGCTGGGGAAGAGAGGGTGGAGGGCCACGCTCTGTGGTTTCAAATGTGCCTCTCAGCATCCTTCACCGGCTCCGTCCGCCACAGCTCCCCGACGCCTGAGGGACGCTGCTCCTCGCTCCTTCTTTGCCAAACCATTCCTGAGGCGCAGAGTCAGACCTTCCATCGGTTCAGGGAGATTTAGTGACTCCCCACTTCCAATTGTGAAAAAGCAGCACGAAAGGAGGCTAAAAAATACAGCGACCGCTGGGGTTCTGGGGAGCGGGCGGCACGGGGGGACGCGGGGGTGTGGGCGGAGGGGAGGGGGTCATCGGGCAGCCCCGGAGGGCACGGGCACGTCAGACCGAGCCGGGGCAACCTGAGGTGCAGAGAGCAGCACGGGCACCGCGGGCATCGCGGGGGGTGAGCACGGGGCACGGCGCCTTCCCCGTGCCGGCACGCAGCCGCTGCACTGGGCACTGGAGCCGGCTGAAAATGAACACACAGTAGGGTTTTTTTCTTTTCTGTTTTTGTTTTTATAAAACTCTCCTACCTCCTACATAAGTCTTTGAAAACCAGAGCAAAACAATGAAGCAAACATCAGCTCAGTGAAGGCAGTGGCTGTTCAGTCTGAGACTCCCTCTGCCTGCAGAAAAGCAAACAAATTCTCACAAAAAAAAGATTATTTCGCCCCCGCTGCCCCCAGCCACCGCCTGTTTTCTGCAGCTCTGCAGTCCGGACTGTCTAATGCTACAGGACAGGAAAACACTGTCCCTTGTGCAGATATCTTCACACGGTGTCGGTGCAAAGTGTTTCAGAAACACCCTCTAGAGATCCCAGCAGCGTGGTCTTCCAAAGCTTCGGCTTGGATCATACAAACATTATTGTAAGTTTTTGACCTTATCCTCCGGACTTTTAACAAGTGAAAGACCTGGGACACACTACACAAGTAGCAAACCTATCGTTAACCGTCTGATAAAGTTTTCTACTGGTTTAAAAACAATGATGCAAACAGGGTGTATTGGTGATCCTATCAGAAATACTCGGCACCACCACAGCAGGAGTGGTGATATTTAAATACACGCAGCAAGTGCGCTTCAGTGCCAGCCAAAATATTCATGCTTTAAATAGATGTGTCCCCGTGCAAAGCAATTATCATTTAGATCCTGAGCCGTGCACATTGCTCAGTAAGACGGGCCACAGACAGGAGGGCTGGGGTGGGGGGGCAGAGGATGGGGGGTTCTCCCGCGCTGTAAAGGAAGGAGGGTGATAGGGCAGCTACAGCCCGTGGTCCCCCCGGGGGGGTCCTGCCCACAGGGTCCCACAGGGCACCGCCGGCTCCTGCCAGCAATCACTTTCAGTACCAAAAGATGTCATCAAACTGGATGAAATCATGGGCTGCGGATGAAAGAAACACCCTATTAGTGGACTGCAAATTTGCAAAGTAATGGCAGGGAAGCAGCTTAATGCACCAGCTGCAGAGATTTTATGCAAAAGGATGACAAGATTGACTGAGATATACGCTTTTTTATTTTTAAATGAAGCAATGGACAAGAGGAAAGAAACGTCTGTTTCATAAAACACTGCCGTTTCCAAACTACCCAAGTACTCTTTGTCTGACCAAATTAATGAGCCTGGAGTCTGCAGCAAAATGCCTTACATGCAGAACGTGAGTACTACGTGTTTAACGCAGTGTCTCAGGCATACCAGATGTATTAATAAAATCTCCATAATTGGAACTCAGTTATATAAACAAGCAAAAACAACGTGTTTAAATGTTTGCTTGAAGTCATTGTGAGAGAGGGGTGAAGACGTCTAGATCAAACCACTTTAGTGCAAATAGCTACACAAGTGCAATTCAGCCACTTTCCCACACTACTCAAATTTGACCAAATTCCCTCTCCATCAGCCAGCAGGATGCTCAGTACACATCACACAGTGCTCCCGGCTTCCAAAATGGCAAGAGGAGAGGAGCTCGGACAGCTGTGAGCTCACGTTTGCCTGTTTGTGTATCGATGCGCACGCACAACCCCACTCTTCTCCAGCCCCACGTCCACTTCCCCACACCACAAGTACTCCGGAGCACTCATGTGCCCACATTTTGAAGGATCTGTTTCAATAGCAAAAGATTAGTAAATTCCCATTTTATTTCATGATGAAAAGGACCGTTCTCTGCCACATAGGCAAGAGCCAAATCAACAGACCGCATCCCCCCAGGACTTGCGCCAGAACAGGGTGGAATTCAGCTCTCGGTGCTAGACAAAGCCATGGGCACGGACAGACCTCGCCAGGATTTCTCCCTCTTTCCCCTCTCAGTTCTTGTACTCAAACCGGAGGTTTTGTCCCCGGTAGGGTGCCGCCGCTGTAGCCCACTCCTTCCCCTGCCCACTGAAAGGCTGCTCCTGCCCCCCCCTGCCCAAAAGCCTTTGAGGGAATGGTAATAATTAAGGTGCCAAAGGGACAAGGAGGGGCCGAGGGATGACAAAAGCAGCTCTTTGCTCTGCTGTTATTATCTTTTGCCCAAACAGCCTGTGCTGGTGACAACCTCGACACCCGGTGAAGTGATGGACATGGCACCGGGACAAACTACAGCTGCAAACAGAAGCATAACAGCACCTGTGAATGACACAAAGCCACAGGCTGGGGCACACGATGGAACACTGTGCCCTCAGGACTGATGTTTTGGGATAAAATACAACATTTCAAAGGTTTACCAAAAAAAAAATCATTGTCCTCTTCTTGGATTGTGAATGGGTGAGGAAAACATCCCCATATACCTTGCCAGACTGGGAAAAAAAGGAGTTTTTCCTTTCACCTGGTACCTCACTTTCCCTGTGCAGACTATGCACCGCTGCTGGAAGCCCTCTGCTACGTTTGGAAGGAGACGGCACCTCAGCAAACTGCGCCGCTTTGGGTGCAACAGGGCTGCGAGACAAAGCGCTGACCCAAAGACTGATTTGTGGATCTGGTGTAATTTTTGACTTTGCCCTGTTACGGGACTGACACGGTCACGACCTTGTGGAAGTTGTGCCATTCACGAGCAGGGTGTGAAACGAGCCCTCCCTCAGCCCAGCAGCGAAGTGGCACTGGTGTTTGTCCCGGCAAGGACAGTCAGTCCAGCAGCCGCCCCGGCGAGCAGTGCCAGCGTGTTTCAGTGGGGTCGGGCTGCTCCTTCCCTCCGCGCTCCAGGACATCACCACCAACCTGTGCAACACCACGGCCCTGGTTTAACACCACAAAAAGATAAACGCCCATAATAAGCTTGAGGACTTTTATTACTTGCCAGAAGCATTTTGACTGACAGAAGAATAAAGTTCTATTAGAACTGCAAACTTCATAAAAAAAAAAAAATCCATGATAGATACCGTGACATTTTTTCCTAGAAAAAAAAATCAACCTGGAGAGAGACTACTGGGAAAATTTAAAGGCTATACTAGAGCTAGTTGGAGACAATGCAAGTTTTCACCAGTTACGCAAAGAAATGTGGGATTTCCTCCAGTGTCACAGTGAAACCAGAGTCTTCCCGGCTGTGGGATTACGCCCTCCCACCCGTGTTCTTGCCAGGAGGAGGCTGGAAAGTCAAGTGAGGAAGAGGGAGAATCTGAACGTCTCCTGGGGTTTGCAAAAAATATAAAGCTGCATTTTAAAGTAGCATTCAGAAAGATCTCTAAGTAACTCTGCAGTGG
>VZSZ01001220.1:0-11224 GCA_013398815.1 Ibidorhyncha struthersii | reverse complement strand
ATCCCTAACGCTGCTTTTGGGGATCTTTTGGGGCTGCAGAGATTGATGAGCTGGACCACTGCTTTCCAGTCTGACAACTGCCACGTCCTTAACATCCTCACATGTGGAAAGAGCCTTTTCCATGTCATGAGTTCATGAACACCCTTCAGACGGCATTTTTTTTTTTTTCCCAACTTTAAAGTCCAAAACTACCCAAGTGGTTCATTTTCTCACTCACTTTCTTTTGAAAACCCTTTTAACATACTTCCAATACATTCTAGTCTCCTTTCTATCCCCAAAAGACAACAAAACAAAACTTAAGACATCTTTGCTCACAAGAAGAAAATATCTCCCCCTGCTGCAGGTTAAGTGGGGTTTTCAGACGATGTCAGCCGTGGCGGCCAACAGCAGGCAATGGCACCGCGGCGCTGCTGGGGTGGCTGGAGCTGCCCCCTCCTTCGCCGGGGCCGGAGCACATCTGCGGTGGGGCTCAGTGAGAAGGGCAATTTTCCTGTTGATCGAGGATTTTAGTTTTGGGGAAAACTTAACATTACAGCCATAAAAGAAAAGGAGAGTGTGCAACTGGGAACACATTCCTGCTCTCAAGAATGTCAGAAACAAAGTGTCTGTAGGAAAGGGTCTTACTGCCGTCTCTGAATTACTCTGGGCCAATTTGTGCAGAATACAGTACCCGCTTATTCATTTTATCTTTTTTCTGCTGAAGTCAGTGTACCAGTCTCACTTTCATATAGATTTTAGAAAACCATTATTAAGAAGAGAACAATTTTAAATTTTCAGCATTTGGAGTTGCATCTCCAGGCAGAAGCCTTTTCCAGAGTTTTATTTATGTACTGAAAATGTCCCATTCTGATACTGGCTGACCTGTGAACGCTGTGTAGACGCACCAGCAGGAAATCACACCTGTGCGTGTTTCAAACAATACTTTCTACGTTGAAGCATAGCTTCTTCAGGCTCCTAGTATTTTCCCTGTCTGCATCAAAGCCTTTCTAAATAGCTTTGGTCTTAGTAGTGGTAAATTACAATGGGGAGGTTTTAGTACCAAACGGCAGAGGATATGACCTCAAATAGCATGCCGTGGAACGTGTTGCAATGTTACTGGAAGTTTTAAAGAAAAAAATGACACCACTGTGAGTCAACGAAACATGGTGACGGCGGGGCACTGACCCCTGCTCGGCTCCCACACACGCCGCCCCGAGCCCCGAGCCGAGGGCACTGTCCCTGGCCCAGCCGGCGCTCGGCTGCCGCTTTCCCCTTTGGCTCCCCGCCTTCGGCGAACGGGCAGAACCTGGATTGTAAGGGGCAGCTGATCCCTGCAGGAGGGCACTGCGCTTCTCCCACCGCCCCTTCCCACCACGCGTCTCCCCATCCCCGCAGCTGCTTTCCCCCCGCCCCTCCTGGTTGCAGCCCTTGTCCCCCCAGCAGAGCCCAGCGCTGGGGACCATCACCCTGTGCCTCCCCGGCCGCAGCGGCCAGCAGCCTGTCCGACCCCGCACCGGCTCGCCGTAACCGTTACACACGCTGCCCTGGGGAACGGCTCCGGGCTCGCTCGCAGGACATACTTTATGGGGTTTCATTTCATGGGAGTTACTTTTACAGCTTCCCTAACTGCCCTGCCCGCTCTGGCGGCCAAAGAAATGGGTTTTATTAGTCCGTGTTGATAAATCACAATGCACTCTTATAGTGCTATGTACATAAAAGTACATGTATATATATCTCACATCACAGTTGGGCAAGTAGCTACTTTACTGCTGAATCAGTAGGTTATTCACAGGCTCTGGCAAGTCTATTTTTTCCAGCTGTATTTGCGGCTATTTCAGTCCACGCTGTACGAAACTTGCAGCATGGTGCAGCAGCCCTGAAACATGCACGCTCCATACATGTGTGAGAAACCTGCACTTCTGCCACCGCTCTGTGTCTCAGCCAGAAACTGGTTTTGAACAGGATCGTGTTTCATAGAAAGATCCTGAGAAATTTAGATTCACATCTTCTTTACCATGTGCTACTGATTAAAAATCTGCATTTTGTAATCACATAAGTGAGAAATAATGTGATAACGAATGGAAGAGACCGCATCTACTAGAGACTGGAGGTGATTTTTCTCAGACATATGTTTCTAAATCGAGTGGTTGTGAAAGGAGATTAAAGGAAAATGCAATGCAAGAGCACGATAAATTATTTTCTAAAATGGGGGGAGTCAACAATGATGATATAAAAAATGGCTTAAAAGCACATAGCTCCATCCCAAAATTGTTTTTTACTGTGCAAGCAATTGCCATGTTAGCCTCAAGAAAGTCACATTTTGGTGAAGGGGAGGGAGCCAAGAGCCAGCAGTTGGCCGGGAGCTGGTTGACTCAGGGCTGAATACTACGGTAGAGAGAAGAAACTGGGGAACATTAAGGGTCAAGTTGCAGCTATTTTTTGCTGAGTATGAGCTATATGAGTGGGAAGCAAAAGTCGAAGTTTGGCACCGTGTTATGGAAGGGTGCAGCAAACGCAGCCCGACCCCACCAAGCTCACAGCCGAAACTCCTGCAAACCCTTGGGGCTGCCGGAGCCAGGGCTGCACGGGAAATTGTCTTCTTCCCATTTTATAAGCGAGAAACAGAGGTAATTAAGTAAGTGTGTAATGTAAAACTATGGTTTGGCAAAGCAATTTAGTCCAGGTGCTTTGAGTCCCAAGCCTCATATTTTAGTACTAGATAATTTTGTCTCATGTGAGAGGGAGCTGTTTCTGTGAGGAAGGTTTTCACCATGTGTAAAGCCCTTTTTGGTATTCACAATTAACACAAGCAGTGATTATTCTTCAGTTTACTTGGTGAACAGATGCTGGTTTCAGGTGGCAGCTCCTGCCCCCGTAGCACATCACTGCGGGCTGTTAGGACGCACCACGAGGGATTATTCCGAAGAAGTGAGCACAAACTGGAGAAAAGTGATCTGCACTGCTTTACAGCGAGGGATTTTCCGTCACCAGAAATGCTGCTGAAATACAGACAAATAGCAGTGTATGAAGTGGTGGGCGAGAAAGCCCTGATTGCTGCTGCTTCTCTTCCAACTCTGCTGAGGGGTTGGACCGAGACTCCCCGCGCCCTCCCCAGGGCACGTTCCTCACCCCTGGCCGCCCCGTTTGTTTGGCAGAAGCACTGAGCACCGTGTTGGCTGTTCCTACCTGCGGGCAGGCAGGGTATGCGCCGTGGCCAGGCAGCCTCTGAATTTGTCCTGGCTATATCGGTCTCTAATGGGCGGTGTTATTTTAATAAATCACATTTTTGTGCAAGTAGACCTTCCTGGAAGGCTGTCCCTGATGAGCACGGCACAGCCTGCTCACATTATTGGCCATTTACATCTTTTGCATCACTAATGGTATTACAGGAACCCCATTTACCCGAGTCGGGGCGCACTCTGAGAGCGAAGAGCCTGTGGTGTGCTGCCACACTTAAGGAAGAAAAAGCTGTCCCGATTCAGACACTGCAACTTGGAAACCCGCTCATCCTCCCCGGGCGCCAGGTCGCTCCAGCGGTTCGAGGCATTAAAATTAGCTCCAGACCTTGCACAAGGCTGTCCTTCCAACATCACCTAACGGCAGCTTGCAAAGGAGGCATTTTGGAGACGTTTGAGATAATGCTGGCAGTTGTGCGACCACTGCAGAGGGTGGGAACGGTATTTTAATTCGCACATGATAAACAAGAGTTTTATTTGGAAAAAAAATCCTCATCAAGCTACAGTTGAAGGTCGGGGGCAGGAGCTGGTCCTGGGACTCGGCTTTCTGAAGGTCGAGGCAGCACCCACAGCCCCCGCAGACAAGGAGCTCCCTCCCGCTCCCTCCAGCAGCGGTGGCCCCACGTCGTCCCCGCGGGCCAGTGGCAGAAAGCAGGTGCCGGCAGGAGGGGAGGGCTGGCGAAGGCCGGGGCTGGGGGCTTGCGCGGCCACACGCCGTGCCATGGCCAGCTGGGTACCGGGCAGCGCGGTGACCCCCAGCACGTGGGGGTCTCTCCGACCACCCAGGAGCCGCTGGTGCTGGCGTCTGCGCTGCTGGTGCGGTCAGCGAGCTCCTCTTTGAAACCATCTGGAGTCTAACTCTGTCGAAACTAAAGCCTGCTATTACAGCTAACAAAGTCCTTTGCTGACTTCCAAACTTTGTATATAAGCATGCAGCCGCATTTCTTGTTTTCCTGTGAAATACTATATGGTATTTCACTAAAGCTCTGTAGTGCTGCACGTCAGAGGAACAGAAAATAACGCACGTGCTTTCAAAATCGAAGGCGCAGTGATCAGAAGGTGAGGGATCACGCGCAGTGCCACTGACGGACAAATAAGCCCGTGCCACAGGCGAGCCTCTTCCCCAGAAGTAACCTTGCAGCAGAAACCGCTATGGATTTAAACCTCACCGTTCCGGCTCTCAAATGCTTTGAAGTCTATTTTTGTTTCTCTGGGTTTCGCAAAATAGGACACACCTATTACAGCCACAGCTGTGGGTATGTGGGCGGGAAGGGGTCCTACGGCATGGAGCGGTTGTCCTGAGCTGCACAGCATAATTTGCCTTCAGACTGTGTGGTTGGAGGGTTGGGGTGGAGATATATAATTAGCAGGTTTTCAGTCTCTCATTCTCCTGCTCATTTTTAATTCTTTGCTCTACGCTGTGTCTGCTAGACTCCTGCCTGAGGAAGAGAAAAGGGGGCTCTCCCGAGGGACCTGTTCCTGCTCCTGCTGGATAGAGCAGCACAAACGAAATCGTGATGATGAAGAAAGACACTCCTGTAAAATGCAATTTTACCTCGCAGCCCAGACTGGATGCTCTGGACTAGACGCAGCCTCCAGAAGCACTGATGAATTTTTGCACGGAGAAAACATTGACTTGGTCAATGCAGCTATTCACACCACTTCCAGCATTTTTCAAATGTTAGTAACCACCTTGTAGTGTTGAGTAAAATAGCTTCAGGCAGAGCCTGAAGAACCCCAGCCTGGAGCTCCTCCGCCCCTCACTCCCCCATTCCCTGAGGGGCGGCACGCAGGGAGAGCAGCGGAGCCATGGCCACGGCCCCCGCCTGCTCCCTGTGCTGGTCCCTCGAGCATCTCTGTCCCCGCATCTCCAGGTCTCTGTCCCCACGTGCTGCGAGCTCACCCCACCCCCAGCCCTGCGGGTCCTTCTGAGACGCAGCGCTGCATCGCACCCAGGAGCAGGTGTTTGTTTTCTGAAAAGTTTGTACTCTCTCTCTCTGGAGGCTCCAGCTCCAGCAAAGTGTACCAAGGGTAATGGCAGTTATTAAAACCTGCTGAATGATTAACAGAATATTGCTGCTGACGGCTTCACCCGGAGCCCCAGCTGACCCTTGCTCTGAGCAGGTGGAGCATCTCCGTGCCTCCTGCGGAGCCCTCCTGCATTCGGGAAGGTTCCCTGTGGATGCGACGGGTGGCATGGTGCTGCTGGCACTGCCTTTGTCCCCTCTCGGACCCAAGTGCTCCTCCCTCTTCCACCCAGCACTAACAGCCATTCAGTATTCAAGCAGGAGGATGTTTGCTGCCTGCGGCATCACTAAATTTAGCGCACTGGGAGACAGAAGCAGCATTTTGCTGCTCTGACTTCAGAAGCATCTTGCTTCGTCACATGCTCTCAGGACGTCGGTAGAAACAGACTGCAGGGAACTACACCCTCGTGCCATGAACCATCTCTTGTCTGGCCAGTTACCCTCGGCTGCTGTGGAACATGTTACCAGCAATTTAGAAATGAAAAAATACAAACAGACAGGAAAAAGATAGAATCATAGAGTCATTTAGGTTGAAAAGGACCTTTAAGATCATTGAGTCCAACCATTACCCAACACTGCCAAGTCACCACTAACCCGTGTCCCTCAGCACCACCTCTGCCTGTCTGAACACCCCCAGGGACGGCGACTCCACCCCTGCCCAGGGCAGCCTCTTCCAGTGCTCGACAACCCTTCCAGGGAAGAAATTTTTCCTAATACCCATCCTAAACCTCCCCTGGCGCAACACGAGGCCGTTCCCTCTCGTCCCATCGCCTGTTCCTTGGGAGTATTTTTACACCCTGACAGTCATTAGCGCAGCACGCTGAAAAGCATTTACAGTAGCAAAACAACATGAGTAGCCATTAAAAAAAAAACAAACAAATTTCCTACCCAAATTTTGCAGCTGTCCTGCGGCTCAGAAATTACAATTTGTGTATAACAAAATCAAGAGGGCAAACCCTCTTGGCGTCCCCACCTTCTTCCAGCCCACAGCCTTAACAGCACCTTTCATCCAGCCAACACCAAAGCCAAGGAGGACAACTGGAGAGAAAAAAAATTACGAGCTTTTCCTTCCTGGGCTTAAATCTGTCCCTGCTGCTCGTGAGACGGAGCCATCCTGCATGGCGTTGAGAGCGACACACTGAGACACTGTGTGAGGCCACCCCTTTCCATGCATCTTCTGTGCCCTTGTGGGTACAATCTCTTAGGGTGAAAAATGTAACTGTGTGTTTTTTAAATTCCCACTTGGGAGAGAGGTGTCCTACAGAAAACTGACCCCCCTGTGTTATACATCCACTGGTGCTTTTCCTTTTGTTAACAATTTTCCAGAGCCTCAACAGGCTGAGAGCGTTGGGGGGGTTNGGAGATTTAGATGAGATACCAGGAAGAAATTGTTGCCTGTGGGGGCGGTGAGCCCCTGGCGCAGGTTGCCCCGAGAAGCTGTGGCTGCCCCATCCCTGGAGGTGTTCAAGGCCAGGTTGGACGGGGCTGGGAGCACCCTGGGCTGGGGGGAGGGGTCCCTGCCCAGGGCAGGGGGGTGGAACCAGATGGTCTTTAAGGTCCCCAACCCAAACCATTCTACAATTCTGTGATTACTTTTTCTCCTTTCAAAGCAGCAGTCAGGAGCCGAGGCAGGCACCTCTGCCCAGCTCCTCCAGGCAAACAGCCCTGGAGGGGTCACACGAGTCTCCCAACATGTGCTGTGGGTGCTGCTGGCCCATTCCAAGGCAGAGCCCGGCACCGATGGCTGCCCAAGTTTCCCTCCAGCAGCGGGAGCCCCTGTCTGGCCACAGGCTTTGCCGAGGACCGGCGCTGCTGAAGGTCTCGGGGCTCCGGCTGCAAGGCCAGTACGGGCCAGTCCTCTGCTGGGACTGCAGCCCTGCCTCTGCCTCAGGTGGTGGGGCTTTCGCTTGCCTTTCCCTTGGCTTGCCCTTGGCTTTCCCTTGGCTTTCCCTTGGCTTTTCCTTGCCATTCCCTTGCCTTTCCCTTGCCTTTCCCTTGGCTTCTCACTGGAAGAATGACAAATGTTTCCCTCAGTGGCAAAACCTGCGGAGGGCTGGGCGCACCGCTGCCGCCTTCCCTGTCAGCATCGCCGCTTCTGCCACAAACGGGCAAGGAATTGCAATTTGTGGAAGCTGATTTGCAGAAGAGCAGGAGGTCAGAGTCGTACGGGCTTGCAGATAACTTGACAGGTTCCCAGATAAACAAGTCAAAGTCGGCTGACGAGACTCCCTTCGGCTCAGGCTTGGTACATGGGGGGAATCTTTCAGTCCCTTCTTTCTGCTTTCCACCCACTGGCTGGGCTCTGAGAAAGGAATACGATGTTTTTAAGATCGGATCGGCGGATGAGCCACAGTCTGGAACATGTATTTTAAAGGTCACAAATAACTATGTCCCAATTTCTGAAAAGCTATTTGCCTCAAGTGAATGCCATTGTAACTCTTCATAAGAGACTATGGTACAAATAAATCGTGTTTGTATTGGCGTTGCAGATCAGTGCATTGCTGTGGGACTTACCAATATTCACTTTAAAGGAGTAAATATTTGACTTGCTTTCCCTTGGCTTTCCCTTGCCATTTCCTTGCCTTTCCCTTACTATTCCAAATAACTATTAAGTATTTAAGCAGCAATCATGTTTTGCCAGCCATGCTTGTTAATGAAATGATTCTGCTCGTAACATCGGTGACTCTGTGAATAGCACCAGTGACTCATTTCAACCACAAAACAGTCTTTTTCTCTCAAATGCTTGATAATAAGAAAATGGCCGTGCATGTATGACGGTGCTAACACTCAAGAAGAAATAACTCTAATTATTGAGGGTTACAGGTGGTCTTTATGGCTCTCCTAAGACAAATCAGCAAACACCAAGCCAAGCAGCAGTGGAAAGCACGTGCCCAGCGGGCAGGCTTTGGCTTGGTACAGCATCTACAGAACGAACTGCTCCCGGGGATGCTGCACGGGCAGCGACCGCTCCAAAACACTGGAGTGACCTCTCTGAAACGCTGGTGTGATGCTCCGAAACAGCGGGGCGACGGCGCAGGCAGTGAGGCAGAGCAGGCATTACCCAGGGTGTGCTGCCCACAAAGCGAGTTTCCAGAAATTGTTTCTGATGGTGCCATCTGGAATGCAGAACCTGAACGGCAGTTAACGGTAATTCAGGCGAAGCTCTGTGCGCTACAGGGGCCTCCCTCGTCAGAGGTGTGCAAATGTGCCCGAGCACATAGCTGAGCACCAACATCCCGAGCGGTCATATCATGCACGGCAGGCTTCAGCCCTCCGTGGCTCAGTTGCTTACGCAGTTCTAGGATGTGGAATAGGAAGCGGATTATTTTGGGCACTGTCAAGCAATTGTTATGTTTTATTACAAGGAAAACGGCTATTTTAGGACTTTGAAAACAGGCCTATTTAAGCCCAGAATCCCTCGTGCTCTTCTCTTTCTCCATGTCTCTGCTGGAAAAGATGGATCTGCCCATCCAGCAGAGCCATTCGGCAGCCCCAGAGGAAGCCCCGTCCCACCACCACGTGCCGTGGGGAGCAGCCCCATCCTTCGCATGCATGTCCCCATGCAAAAGCAGCGGGTGCATGGGTGGAGCACAGTCTGCGCCAATATCTAACGTGTTTTGGAGGGCGAGGAGCCAGCCGGCACGAGTTCCCCGCCGTGCCCATGGTGGAGAGCCGGTGCTTCTGGGCTGCCGGCACAGAGTGCTGAGCGCTGCCCGCAGAGCTGGCGAGCCGACGGGAACCGGCTGCTTTGCCAGCAGCTCCAAAGGTCAAGGTGCGCTTATCTAAATAGCACGACTTCCCTTTGCGTGCACGTTCTGTGCTTTTAAAAGCTTTTCAGCATTTATCCTAGACTGTGAAAACGTAGCGTTGGTCGCTGTGCGTTGGCATCCACGCAGCACGGGTGGCAACACGCTTCGTGCCGCTCGCTGCGGAGGGGCTCCTTGCCGATGTCCTCTACACCCAGCTTTTTCCTTCTGACACAAAAGTCGGTTGGCCTCACATACCAAGACCTGCTAAAGGGAGGGACAATTGCTTTTTAAAAAAACCATATAGTCTCAGTTTAGTGCAGTCTTTCTAGCGCGTTACTCACCGACCACGTAAGGCTTTGAATAGCCGACCCTGTGTGCTGTAGAGAAGCCACACGTTAGTAATTGCCAATGAACGACAGCAGAGGGCTTTGTTTTGGAACAGTGGGTCTCCAAACGACCTGTAAATCAAAGCCGCAGGTACTGAGCCTCTGGTGGATTCGTGCTTCTGTAGTCTCTGTGGCAGAATCATTCATGTCCCAAGCGGGCTCCCATGTTTTTATTTTTTAATTCAGCAGGTTGCAGATGATGTTTGGTAAGGTGTAGAAGAGCCAGGTGATGTCAGCAGGAGGCAGTGCTGCTGCTGCCAGCCTCCGGCTGACGCAAACCCAGTGTGGGGAATCACTCCAGCGAGCAGCTCGAGTGACATTGTTCGATGGCTGCCCGGTGCTCCGTGTCCAGCAGCAGTGTGGCTGGCCTCTCTCCTGTGGTACATGCAATATTTCCTGTTATACTCACGTATAATAAATAATTCTAACAGCTGCAAGGGTAGGAGCCCTGTGAGACTCTGCTCTCAGGACAAGATGAAATGCAGTCTGTATTTCCTACTTGGAAACTCACCATATGTTACAACTTTCTCCCCAAATTTTGCCTGAACATAACAAAATTTCCCTCAAGCCAGGAGGTGCCTTCGCCGCTCAGTGTCTGTCACTCCAGCACGAGGTGGGAGACCGGGGCGGATGGACCACACTGCGTCAGCCCACCCTGTCTGCACATCGGGAGCTTCACCCCTCTTGCTTGTGTGGTAACGGGGCTCACGGGGCCTTTGGCCCCTATTCCTCCTGCAGGCAGGACCACCTAGTGATGCTCTGCCTTACTAACCCCACGGTCTGCCCTCATCAGCTTCCCGGCTTTGCGCGTCTCCTCCCAGGAGATGGGGGGGGGGTGTCACCCCATTGCCCCCCTCCGTGTGCTGAGGGCAGCTGCTGGCAGAGATGGGGACAGACATCCAGAAACACGCCATGCTGGTGAGCAAGGCGGTACGTTAGCGGCTCTGGTCTCTCCTACAGGGCACAATAAAATCCTTCAGATGCTCTCTTTGCCTCCACGTTCTCTGAATGGAAGCAGACCCATCCACTAAAAGGTCCTCACCCGGTATACCTGGAGGGAATACAGGGAAAACTGCAGGGGAAGTTGCTTGGAAGTGTTACAGTGATGGGCAGGAAGATGTCGCCTTGTGCTTCACTGCAGGTCGGCAGTCTGCGTTTGTGCTGGCAGGGCCTCAAAACACCAGGAGCAGGCACACCCCCTACAACATCTATTTTTGTTTCGTGCTGAATGAGGGAACAAAAATTCACATACAGCTCCTCTTCCCACAAGCCACAGCATCTGGGGAAGGACAAGGCCACTGTCTCACACAGGCCTGTAGGAGTGGTGGTACGTTACAACCCCACCAGCCCCACTTTCTGCCCACCACTGCACCCACAGCTGAGATGCCCTCCCGGGTCCTGCTCTCCCGTGGCACCGCAGCCACCGGCACCTTCGGTGGGCGAGCGGGCAGGCGGCAGCGGGAGCAGCCCCGGGGTGGTGTGGCGTGACAGCGGGTGGCCATGCAGTCACCCGCTGTGTGTCACCCCCCGGCCACCGCCTGCCACGTGCCTGCAGCCGATGGCTCGCATGGCAGCCAAGCTGCGGTGGAAGAAGAGTGTGGTGGGGCTCTGCAGCACCACCGCCGCTCCCCTGCGGTGCAGGCGAGGCGGAGGTGCCCTCGTCCCCCTCGGGAGCCCCCAGACCCCTCCAGGGAAGGTGTTGGGTCTGGGGCTGGTTTCCCCACCGCCCCACCACGCTGTGCCGGCGTGAGGCCCACGCGTGGATTTCAGCTGCAGTTTGGTTTGTTGTAAGTAATTCCCCAAACCAGAAATCATCGTGAAATGCACCAGCTGAGCTGTTCAACTTC
>VZSZ01001205.1:0-62478 GCA_013398815.1 Ibidorhyncha struthersii | reverse complement strand
CCAACCCTGACTATTCTGTGATTCTGTGATTCTGTAATTAGTGATACTGCTGCTCTTCATGAAACTTATTTTACAAATGTCATGACTAGGCAGAATTAGTACTTTATTGTATATAAAATCATCCTAATTCTGTACTTGATAGAACCAAATTAAATGATGCTCTGAAAAATATAGAAGAATACACTAGAACAAGTTATATTGTGTCCAGCAGAATATTTGTATCCTAATCAGTGAAATGAACAAAGTAATCTTCTAGCTTTTACTGTAATTAAATCTTTTTTCCCCAGTCAGAATGTAAAACAGGATAATGGACTGATAGTAGAATATTTTAAGGGTGGGATCTCCTTTACTAAAACCACCGTATACCCTCAGCAATTACACTCAGATGACTGCTGCCAGCATAGTTGGAAAGGTTCACTGTGCAGGGAAATGTGGCTTAACTCTCTGATGGGATAAGTTTAGATTCTCTCCCTTTCTTTGCATTTTCTCTTCCCAGTTTTGAGGCTTCCCCATGCAGCTTGATAGCTTCTGGAAGTCTTGCTTTCTTGGTGTCTAACTCTCTCAGTGCTTGGTAAGGCTGAATTCCTATCCTGGCCAGATGGAAAATACTAGATGGCTGAACATCTAAAACACAGGCTTTAGAGCCAACATCCCTTTGCAGATTTAGCTCTAGGTGTCTAGCTCTTGCCCTACGGATTTAATTAAGTTTGTATACTGTAAACATTGGCATCTAATCTGAAAACAGTACCTCATACTTGCAAAATGTTTTGGGCTAGTCTTGCTCGCTACTGCTCTTGCTTTGTATGTGTTTCCAAAAGGGTGTTTCTAGATTAATACATATGTATATCAAACAATCGTGTTGGCTAACATAAGAAGCGAGTACAAGAAAAAAGTTTATGCTGACAAATAGAAGCAGCCAGCTTTTGAGATCCTGCTTAACATTGCACAGGTTTTACTAGTAGACAAGTAATGTCATCAACGCCAAATGGGGACATGAAAACATTTAGCGTCTCTCTGAAACAGAAGTAAATGCAACATCAGCAAAACTTCTGGCAAGAGACTTAAATTAGTTATTTTTTCAAATTAAAAGTAAAGGAAGGATGTGGATCTAATGCTATGCAGGCATGGCACGTGAGAAGGTGTGAGTGCAGAATGTTAGGAGCGGACTCGAAGTGCTGTGTACTTCGAGCAATGCTGAGCATTGCTGTGTCCAAATCACTTTATGGGCCTGGCAGTAGATGACCAGTTCAATACTACTCCAGAACAGTATGTGGAAGAGCAGAGCAGAGAAGTCCCAGTCCCAGGACCTGCTGCTTCTTTCTTGGAGCTCTCTTGTCCCACCACGCAGCTGCATGGTGCCCTGAAAACATGGTTGAACTTGTGTTTCAGTTGTCAGTTGAGAAGTTTACAGCTAAATTCCTCTCTGGCCTCCCCACAAAGAGAATCCAACAAGAGGACAGGTTGTTCTCTTACAAGTCTTTCTGCCTTATGGGTGAATGCCGTAACCTCCTTGTGCCCCTGTGAAAGAGAGGTAGCAGCATCTCTCTCCTGTTGCTCTCTCCAGCTGAAAGACGCAGCTTCTTAAGGCAAGGACTACCTCTTGCAAGTACTACCTTTGTGCATAGACACAAAGATTTGTGTGTAACACCAATTACAGCTGTGTATCACTTAGTATATCTGTAATTCAATAATTATGGCAAAGTGGTACTGGCCCATTAATAGGCTCTGCACAACATATTAAGGTAACATTCATGATTTAACTAAACCGCCTCGAGAAATTCTGAAGCAAGAGCTGAAATTTCATCTGCAATGTACACAGACATTCGCCCCCACAGACACCCACCCTCAGACACTCTGGCATTCCCAGGTACAGGAGCTTAGTGCTTACAACTACTCATAATTCAGTGAACCCTTTAAAAGGTGTTATTATTTAACATGTTTCTACAGCAAAGCACAGGTGTGCACAGTGATTTACAAAAGAATACAGACATGACCACTGCCCTCAGGGATTTGTTATCTAGGTTAGAAGTGACATAAGATAATACAGGAAAAGATGACTTCATGCAAATGGCAGCAGAGATTTATTTTTAAAGAGATGTTCTTCAACACAGTATATTTATGTCAGGCCACTGAAATAGTTGAGACGTGTTAATTAAAACACTGACCCAGCAGAGAGTCCACTGAGAAGCTCTCATTCTGCAAGGTGATGACTCATGAGCATGATAGCAGGGATGACAGAGTATTTGTGAAATTGGGTCCATAGCAAAGTCAAACATAATCACAGAATTACAGAACAGTTTAGATTGGAAGGATCCTCTATTGGCAGCCAAGGAGAATATCCGTTCTGACCTAATTCACTCACTAAAGGCTCAAGCCTATACAATCCACATCTGTGAAAATCTTAGTGACTTTTTCAGTCGTTTGGTAGCAACCTTCCCTGCTGTTGTATCCTACTAAATTAAGCATGAAGTTGACATGAAAACAAATTACTTGAAAAATGTGGTAGTATTGTCCTCCATTTCCCTGATAGGTTCAGAGTGGAGGTTTGTGTTCTGCTGCTTTTTTATTTGTGTTTTGTTTTGTTTTGGTTTTATGATGTGGCAAGCATATTTTCCATTTCTTATATTGGAGAGGGCAACATTTCCCTTGCTGAGGGAACACAGGTATCTCAGAAACCTTTAACAGGCCACAGTGTAGGGCAAGAGCACTATCAAGAGCAAACCTAAAAAAAGAAAAATATGTGCCCGGATACTGTAGCTTCCCTTTTTCTTAAATATTGTTTTCATTTCTCCCTCTGAAATGCTCTTAAAAAAAGAGACCATAATGCATTGGCAAATCCCACACATAAGAACTGTTATGATTAATAGACTGAGGTGGTTGAATTATTAGAATCGAGCAGAATAGAATAAAATAGAATAGATTAGAATATATAACAACATGTGGTTCCTCATAGCCCCGTTTAATTTAAGGAAGTTAGCATACTTTAGGACTCAGTTTCTCTGAGATGCCTTCAGGAGTCCACACTTTCTGGCAACGGTTGCACAGAACTTTTTAAAAACCCAGTACGCTGCAAGATGCCCTCCATTTGAGCTTTCCCATATTAAGATATATAAAACCACTAGTCATCATTGAAAAGAAAAAGCACCAAACATTCAGCAGGGAATCATTAAGGCCCCACAATGGGATGTCAGTAGGTCCAGAAGAGAATACAGGCAGGAGACGATCTCTCTGCTCTGGCTAGTGCTTCCCACATACTACTTTGACAGTATTAGCAGTAGCATTGTGAAAACACAGCCGGCTGTGACACTGCACAGGCTTTTCTCAATGGTACAGTGTATCTGGGAACTGCCCCCTCGTGCTTTGTGCACTGTGTATTTCTCAAGCCTTGTTCTTGTGCATTCTTTAAATGAGTGCTTAGCACCACGTTCTGATTAAACTTTGACAAAATCAAGCAGTGGTGCTTTGGGATCAAAACTTTATTTCCTCATTTTCTGTAAGGATGAGATACAGATTGTTTGTTCAGGTTGAGTAAGTAAGAAGTATTTGCTATAACAAACATAGTTTTACAAGGGAGAGACCAAAAATGTCATATTCTGTGGGCATTTCCAAACATCCTCCCAAAGATCACAGCTAACTTACTAACCGGACAGGAGCTGTCCCAGAAAACTCCACCAAAGGACGTGCTGCCAAAAGACAGTCAAAAACACAGCAGAATTATGCTCACTTTGGAAGAGAAATGCTGACTATTGTTAATGGTTGCCAGTACTTAACTGAATATGTTTAGGGGGTAAATTAAGTAAAAAACCCTGTAAATTGTTTGAAGCCTCATTACAGAAACCACTGTGGAAATTACCACCAAGTCTTTAGAAAATAACCATGAAATTGGAAAAATGCTTGAAAAAATGTGAAAAGCAGAGGCATAGTAAATCGCTCTTTTTAATAGACATGCTTTCAAAAGTATATAAATAGTGACAGCAAGGAGCTGCAAAAAGGCAAGTGTGAAATAAATCTGGCTCATGTACAGCCCATTCTAAAAGAAAATTTGACAAACCCACACGAGCAACAGAAAACAATCCAGTTGACAGAGTGAATCTAGACTGATGGACAAAATTCTGGCACCTCTAACCATAAAAACTTAGTGGGAGTCTAGAGACGAAAAATGCTGAATAAGAGAAGAATTTGTAAATAAACCATTATGTCATAGCACTACACATTCTCGGCTTTGAAACCTGCAATGTTCTCTGTCCCAACCATGTGTAATCAGAAATAGACATCATGAGCAGTCTAGGAAGAAGCTGCTGAAATCATGTGCAACTCCTGCTCTAGCTCTATCTGGATGAAGCAAAAGTAAATAAGGCTATTTTAATTAGACTGTAGTGGGGAAAAAAAGATTTTAGGGAGGAAATGGGAAACGAATACATATTATAAGGAGAATATTACCCAATGTGGCCATCGGAAGACTCCATCAGATTTGACTAGAAAGTAACAGATATTTGATCTGCACCAGGTTCATCATTCAGGAGCATTTCTGAGCACAGGTGCCACAAAAGGAACCTCACGACCACAGATGAAGATATCTGCTTTTTTTGACAACAGGCTACACAGTAATCATTCAGTCGGTACTTTGTCAATGAGTGGAAGACGAAGAAAAAAAGCTGGTCCACTACTCAGTGGAGTGGAGCCCTGAGGAGAGTGTAAGCCAAGGATAATGTCAAGAAGGCCAAGTAGTTCCTGCATCAGCCTTCACTAAAAAGGTCAACGGTGAGCAAGCAGATGATTTTTGAACTAATATCATCGACAGAGGAATAGCATCCCAGCATTAGATAAAGGGAAGTGTTTGTCCAAGCTGAATGCTTTCCAGCTAGCTGTCCCTCATCTTGGAACATTTAATGAAGCTGTTTTAGAGCCATTAGTCCTGACAGCCATTAGTGCTGAAAACTTGTGGAGAACTCTAATTAAGAAGAATTGAAAAGACAAATGTATTTCCATTGTCTAAAAGAAAAAAAGAAAGGAATTATAGGACCAATCAGCTTAGCTTCAGTAAATGAAAAAATATGGGAACAAAAACCCATTTGTAAACTCATAACTGAGAACAAGGAGATGAGTAACAGTCAACAAGGATCTGTCAAGAACAAATCATGTTAAACCAATCTAATTTCCTTCTTTTGCCACCCAGGGCCTCAGAAGCAGAGAAGCAGCAGTTTATACCATATATCTGGGACTTAAGTGAAGCTTCTGACACTGCTTTATATGACATTCTTATAGGAAAACTAAGGAAAAGCTTACCAAACGGGTACATACTATCTGGAAATCCTACTCGGAGGGTAGTTGTAAAAATGGAAGTATATACTAACTGGGTTTTCTTTGTGATCTGTGCTGGATCTGGTACGAGTCAGTATTACACTGTTGACTTGACCATGGGAATAAGTTGTGTGCATTGAATTTACAAATGATGTCAGGCTGGGAGGGACTGTAAGGAACTTGGATGAAGTTTGGGTCAAAATTGAAAATTATCATGGAGAAATGGTGTGGAAAAGAAGAAAAGAGAAAAAAATAAAGAAAGAGGAGACAAATCAGGAAGACAAATACGTGGGAATAATCAGCTGCACAAATGCAAGATGGGAAACATCTGGTGTGATAGCAGCTGCACAGAAGACGACTGCAAACTGAGTAAGAGTCAAAAATGTCCTGCTGCTGTGAAAACACCATGCTGGCATGAGTAAACAGGAGTATAGCATGTGAGACATATGAAGTTCTCCTTCTGCTCTAGCCCCGAGCGGGCAAGGCCTCAGCTGGAGCTCCCTATCGCACCTCCAGCACCACACCGCAAGGCACAGGCCAGCCTGTTGGGAGAGCCCGGGGAGAACAGGGGGAATGATCACAGCTCCTGAAACTGCTCTGCAAAGACTGGTGATGAAACACATCTAAAAAGGGGTGGAAGTCTTTAAATATTTAAAGGCTGCTGCTAGAAGAAGGGAGCAATCGGTTCTTAGCCTCTGTAGAGAAAGAAGCTGTGGGTTCGCATTCAGAAAGACAGTTTCAGGTTCATATTAATAGAACATGTACCAATAGGGGTCCTGAGGCACTGGAATAGACTGTGAAATCCCCAGCACTGAAGATCTTTGAAAACAGGATAAATAAAAAGCTGTTGTGAAGGACACCTGCATTATTAGCCTATGTTAGGGTTGAGGGAGGGACTAGAGTCCCTCCTGAGTTTCCTGCCAGCCATGATTTTCTGTGGTGTTTTTTCAGCTTGTACAAACTGATTTCAGTGGTCTATAGTTCTGACATGCAGCATCGGCTACAGTAAATTAGAAGGACAGAGAAATTAAACCAATCCCTGCTTTTAGATTATAAACCAAGAAGTCCCAAATTACTTACACTGAAAATGCAAATAGAGAAAGGTTCTGTTTCAGACAGTGAGAAAACTTTCACTGACTTGTGGTACCCTTGGGTCAAACCCAAACAGAAGAGCCTGGATTATTTTCTTTGAGAATTATTAATGAGTGCTTTGAATAAAATACAAAATTACAAAGGAACTAAACTTGTCCGTGAAAGTCTTCATCCAGCCCTACTTGGGTGCTGTTGTCTGAGTTTTAGTTTACTCATCTAGATGTATCTATTGTCTTTTGCCCATAAAAAATGACTCAATGTGTCCTCAGCTCTCACTCGCAAAAGAAGACTTGTTGAAAAGGATAGGTTTGGCAAAAAAAATCAAACTTGTGCCGTGGTTCATTTCTTCTTATCACTGACCTATATCATACTGTGTCGTATAATCAATCTGGTGTCTACAGATGGTGTAAGTACATGAGGGATTTGTTTTAACAGCAGCGTGTAGTGTTTTTCTGTGTCATTGATCTAAGATTTAGGAAATTACTGGCTAAACAGTGTATATTCTACAGTTTAATACTTCAAGTTAAATTACAGTTCTAATGGCTGACATTCAGTGGCACTCGTATTCATCTAGCTGCTGACATTAGACATTTCAGAATGTTGTGTGGAATAGTAGTATTCTCATCTAGTTACTCAGAAAAATAGATGTCTTGGTAATAACTATGAAACAGTTAAATCTTTAACCCTGCACTCACAGCTGGATTATCAAAAAATATCTTTAGCGTATACGACTCGCAGCTGATTATGGTTACATGCTGAAAATATGCTGCTGAATATGTGCATGCTAGAATGTAGTAAACTACAACGATAATGGAACTTGTAATGATTTTCACATCAGAATGTACTAAGTTTAGTGTTCAGTTAGCAGTCTAAAACTTACAGAGATGACATCTAAATTAGGGGTAAAATATAGGCTGCTCCACAACTCCAACAATGGATAAATAGGCTCCTCTCACCCTATCTGCCAAAAATCACTCATTCTAGGAAGCAATGATCCAATATCTGTCTGTCTGAGCAGCAACTGCCTGCATTACTGGGTATTAGAGCACTTTTAAAATACAGCCCACTGTTAGAATGCAAATGAACTCAAGCGAACAGCAGTAACTCAGACCAGCCGACCGCAAGCAAGACTTCTCTCATGGCCTGGCAGATTGCAAGAAGTGACCTTCAGCACCTTCACCAAAGACAAAAGGCTTCATTTCAATTAGTACTGATGGCGATCTCTTATTTGAGTTATTAGATCAGACAGTTATCAGATCAGCATTCATTCTTTATTTTGGGAATGAAATCAGAACTGCTGCCTTTGACGCCACAGCAGGCATTTCTAAGAGGGAAATGGATGAATTCAAGGGTCACACAAAAAAGTGTCTTTTCCACCAAAATAAAATCTCAACAGAATTGTTCTGGTCTACATGACAGAAAACATTAAATAGTCAAACAAGAAATTTTCTTCTGAGGCACAGATAGTGTCAAATAACTAGGCGACCAGGATAGTCACAGGAAAAAGAAAAGTCTAGCTTCAAAGTTGGGTCAGATCCCAAGTCTTCTGCTATTTATAATCTTTCTCCATTTCGTGAACTTTTCTGGAAAGACTTGTCTCTGTTCTGTTGCAGAACAAGAATATTTTTGAAATCTCAGAAAATTCCATAAAATGAGATTATTGTTCTCCATTCAGGTATCACACCAATCATTACTTAAATATTTTTAGCTGCCTAACAAAGACTTGCTTAGAACTGATTCCAAGTGATGACATGTTAATTGAAAGCTTTGTGTACAGCAGACACATTATTTGATCACAGAGGTTCGCTTCCCTCCCCCATCAGCATTTTCAAATAGACTCTACTGATCCTAGGACTTTAGAGAACTGCTGAGGTAATGCTTACACTGAAGCTCAAGGAAAGTTTTGGAACATCCTCTAGTTAAAAACACCTAAAGCCAAAAAACTTAATTCTTAACAGCTCAACTTAACTTGCAAAAGGAATCTGATTTTCAAGCCAGATCTTATTTCTGAGCCCTTCTTATTTTAGAGCTGCATTGGAACAGAAGCGTAATCTCTTCAGACAGTCAATATGGTTTCCATTTGGTATTATCCCATGACTTGAGATAATTCCATCACTGCTATAGCTCTCAAGTGGGTAAAGGAAAGACGTTTTCCTCTATTCCTGAAGGTAATCAGGGGTGTAATGCAAATGAGAGGGAGTGAAATGCAGATAAAGACAGGATATTCTTTAGTTTTACAGAACTGATCAAGGGAAGCACCATGTGAAAACTCACAGACAGGTCACAGACATAGTGGCCATGGTAAAATGGCTTACCTTCTACTCAGGGTACATGTGGAATACATTGAGCTTAAAATTAAAACATAAGCCACCTCTCTCTGGTTAATCTCTGAGTAAATCTACTGAACTGTAGCTCACAGCTGCTATGCCCCCCGACAGGAATATGTTTCTGCTTGTTTATAGGCGTTTCTACATGTGTTTCAAAGGTGTCTGAGCTCAACAAATTTCCTGGGTCTGATTTTGCTTTCTCATTTACTCTCATCCTGAAGAGAAACCAAAATGTATCTATAGATGCAGTCTCTATTATATCTCATATTTCCAATCTTTCAATTTATAGAATAAGAATAGGGGTTTTTTTGAAAGTGGATGAATAAAGAAATCCTGAAAGTCAACAAGATAAGATACCTTTTAAAACACGGGTCTTGGCTTTGACTTCAGGTGACTGGTGAAGAAGAGAGGAATGAATATCAATATGCATTTTTAGAGAACACACTAGGAACTAGAACAGAGGTTCCCAAACTTTTTTGGATTGCTATCAACCCTCAGAATTTCTTGTGGACCACCAGGCATCATTATCATCAAACTTTTAATTGAAAACACTATTAAAAACAGCATTTAATATGGCTCTGTGGATTAGCTGTGAACCCTTTACCATGGCCTCCTGGACCACCAGTGTTCTGCGGACCATGGTTTGGGAACCACCGAACGAGACTACACACATAGCACACCCCTACAAAACACTTCTGTGTCTGAAAGCAAAGTCAGTCCTGTCACATGATGTACTCAAATAATACACAAGTCAGTTTAACCTTCTTGGTACATGAAGAACACAGCACCCTTTTGTTTTTCTCTTACCTTAAGTTTCTTTTTTTATTGCTTTGGAGAAACAAGTAAATGGTGCCAAAAACCAGTTTACGATTGTTTCTTGTAGGATCTTTCTAATATCCGGCAGCAGTGTAACTTTTCAGGAAGCTATCTATGAAAATAAGAAATATAAAACATAAAACCCCCCACACTGTGCAGTGGTCATTCCAGAGTAGCTATGATATCTATGAATCCTAAAATAAAAAAATTAAAAATAGCTTCTAAGTTTTTTGTTGTGTTTTTTTTTTTTTTTTTTTGTGTTGTTGTTTTTTGTTTGTTTGTTTTTTCTCCTTTGGAAAATTCGTTCATTTTTTTCCTTCCCAAATCCATTAACGATGTTAGAGCTCTGTGTGTGGTCATTAAAGCATTTCAGCAACTTTCTGCAAATTCTTTATAGTTATTCTTTGGCTGCAGTATTACAAGGTTGTCTGTTTATCACCAGATAAACGCACAGAAGAAAATAAGGATAGCAGTGAGAAGGGAACTTGTAGGGAAACATTATAAATAAGAACAGCAAAACACCAAGGGTGATCCAGCCCTACATTAAGTCAGTGACAGAGAGTGAGCTCATGTGAGAGCACCAATGGGCTGTAGCATCCCTCTCGATTGTTTTGCCTCTGTATCTCCTTGCTTATGTGCATCCCACAGGCAACTCAGCCGAACAGTGTCTAGTAAAGAAAGGGGGTTTATTTGCCTCTGTTCATAGACTCAGTATCAACAGCTACAACATGGAATTGGGAATGAAGAACCTTGGCAACCAGTGTCATCATAGAAAAACAAAAAGAACTTTTTTCTAAAAGGACTTTTTTTTTTTTTTTTTTTTTTGAAGAAGACTGTGCTTCCATGACAGTATCTCACTTGTTTTGGACAGGAAAGAATGTTGCCACAGCACTTCCGTACCCCTTGTATGCTCAATAGCCAAGGTAACGCAGAGGTTTGAGTCAGAGTGAGAGTGCAAAAGGGTAGTTACAGCAAAACTAATACGCAAGAGAAGTCAGCAAGGAAAACGGGTAGTCTCTACTTTACCTTGAAAGAAAACAAAACCTACCTAGCTCTTGTCTCTACAGGCCTCTCTTGCAATACTTTACACTGAGCATCACTAATGGGTGCTACTGGACAATTTATAAAGGCGCATTAATAATCTTCCCCATTTGTGTCCTAGCCCTCTTGCACATCTGAAAGGGTCTGGTATTTCTTACGTTGTCTGAACACTTTTCTTTTTCCATGCAGTGCCAATGGTTAGAGGTAACTATTGTTTTCCGGCGAGCATTGCTGCCAGTGACTCGCTTATTCTTCATCTGATATAGATAAAGTTCAGCTTGCAAACCTGACTAGACAGTATAAAAACACGTGGTATTGCCTCACCTCACCACTGTCCAGACTCATTGCCAAATTCCCCTCTGGTGAAGGGGGTTAGGTGGGACTGTCATATGGCTGGTGCTTACCCGGGGTAATACGCCCCCGTTGAGCCAAGCATTTTAAACGTGTATGTAATTCTGTAAGAATGAGAATTACCCACGAGACGTAATGCTGTCCTCGCATTCCTGCTTGACACTGTTGCTGTAGATAATGTCTGTACTTTCTTTAGTAAGTGCTGCCTTTCTGCCAACCCACCAGCTTTTGGCTTCTCTCCACAGGAAGCAGGGAAGCTGCGTTCACCTATGCCATTACTGCTGCCGGGGTTGCACATGCTGTCACGGCCGCCTGCAGCCAGGGCAACCTCAGCAATTGTGGCTGTGACCGAGAGAAACAGGGCTACTACAACCAGGAGGAGGGCTGGAAGTGGGGAGGCTGCTCTGCGGATATCAGATACGGCATTGAGTTCTCCCGGAGGTTTGTTGATGCCCGAGAAATCAAAAAGAATGCACGGAGGCTGATGAACTTGCACAACAATGAGGCTGGAAGAAAGGTATTCCAGAAAGGATGAGGGATGGGGTGACGTGTGTGCTGGAGGACGGGGGGGGAGGCTGGCTTGGTGGCAGGAGGCATTTCCTGAGAACTCACCCCTCTCTCTGCTATTATCCCACACCCACATCAAGTTACCTGACAGCATCTAATGTTTACATTTTGTTGCTGTTTCTTTTTATTCAGAGCTGGCCATGTATTATACATGCTCACCTAAATCTTTCTGCTCCCTAAGCCTTCTCTCCAGTCCCACTGATAACAGAGAGGACTTTGCTGAAGCTGTTTGGCATCCCATCTTTGGGATTTTTCAACCCCTTTGCGAAAACCTAACAAGAGATGTCGGGGCTTGTGATGGGACAGGACTGAGTGTCTGCATTGCTGAACTCCCACAGCACTTGCAGCTATTTATTCCATCCAAAACCAAAACACTTCTTTGACCACAGCTGTAATGAAATACACACTTCATAGCAAATGCACTATTGTCCGTGTCACACTGGTGGGCTACAAATGGCTGCATAAGTGTCACTTTGGAAGAAGAAATAGTTTCATGTCTACAACTATGGCTGAGTTGCTTGCAATGGAAACAATAAATATCATGGAGCTATGCCGATTTATGTCCATTGAATAACAGTCCTCATAGCTCTCAAAGCTTGCCCTTTAAAAAGTATAACAAATCTTTCTGTATAATATATACCTACCTCAGGAAAGATTTTATTGTGCCCTTCAAAGTGTTTTCACCCAGGTAAAAAAATGCTGCTTCTACCCTCCAGTGTTGTAAGAGACTCCAATATACCACTCGTCCACATCTGGCCCCCAAAGTTAGACTGAAATTTTCTCCCTTACTTTGTGTGTGTTTTCAGTCCTACACCAAGCACTAGCTGCCCATCTCAGGGCAGAGATGGTTGAATTGGCGATGACAGAAGCAGTACAATTATCTTACTACCTGTATTTTGGAGAATGCTTATTAACACTGTCGTGGTTTAACCCCAGCCGGCAGCTAGAACCACGCAGCTGCTCACTCACTCCCCCCAGTTATGATGGGAGAGAGAATCAGAAGAGTAAAAGTGGGGAAAAATTCATGGGTTGAGATAAAGAAAGATTAATAAGCAGAGCAAAAGCTGTGCACGCAAGCAAAGCAAAGCAAGAAAGTCATTCACTGCTTCCCATGGGCAGGCAGGTGTTCAGCCATCTCCAGGAAAGCAGGACCCCATCACACGTAATGGTTACTTGGGAAGAAAAACGCCATAATTCCAAACGTCTCCCCCTTCCCTCCCCCAAGTCTACGTGCTGGCAGGGGTGGTATGAGGAGCAGAAAAGGCCTTGACTGTTTAGCAACAATGAAAAACTCCAGTGCGCTATCACACTATTTCCATTCCAAATCCAAAACACAGCACTATATCAGCTGCTAGTAAGAAAGTTAACTCTATCACAGCTGAAACCACGACATACCCATACCATGCAACAAAACCTCCTGGGGATTGCAGTTGATTGTGCGTGAAACTGAAGGTGGTGTATGGACAGTTATCCATTGGGATGAAAATATTATATAAATTCAAAGTGGTGAACAAGACCAGTTATGGGGCATAATCTCAAATGTACAGACAGGCTTGATAGACAATTGATGCTTGATGCTGAGGTCTCCAGATGTGAAGGAGACAGCTGACTGAAGAGCCAAACAGAAAAGCATCCTTAAGAGAGGCACAATCTTTTTTACCAAAACTTGCTCTGTTTGGGGGTCAGAACACCTCACACTGCTCTATTGCATCTTGGAAGACCAGCTCCATGTCTCATCACTTCTCTCAGCCTGGGTGTTTCACCTTGGCATCACGCACCGCATTTGGATGCAAAAGAAGATGGAAGCCACATGTTAAACTTGCAATGGAGCATTTATTACTGCATTATAATCCCTACTTAAACTGGCAACCCTCTGTAGTGGGAACTGTGCCACCCCCAGGGAGAGGCTGATGTCTGTCCTGTTTTGAACATGTTACAGTAACATTTTACAGTCTAGATGTGAAAGAGGGACAAAAGAGCAAAAGCGGATGCACAGATGGAGAATAGTGAAGTCCCTTGCCCAAGGACAGAAGGTGGCTCCATATCTAAGGCAGGCACTGATCCCAGGTCCCCCAGTTCTAAACATAGTCCAGTAACTACTACACCACATTGCTGATTCTTATTAAGCAAATTATATTTTTACTCTTCTTCAGAATTTCATAAGCGGGGGGACACATGCAAACCAAAGATGTGTGTGTTTTTGCAAATATTTCTGGTAGCAGCATTCATGCAAATGTATTTCTTCTAATGTTCCGAAGAACTTAATTTTCTGCAAATGTTCTTGCAAAAACAAATTATAACACTCGCTTTTGTGTTTTTGAGAAAGGAGTAAAAAGACTTGTAAATACTGACAATATAGGGTTTTTTTTTTCCAAAGTACCCTTTTTCATAAATAGTATTTTGGAATTCCCACACGTTTTTGTTGTTGGCAGTCTTCAGTAGTTATTTATACCCATATATTTTCATTGTCATCATTAATGCATCATATTGCTTTCAAAAGCTAAGGATCACTGAAAGGATTTAGTACAGCTTTTTGTTTTTGTTTTTAAGTACAATCCATCAAATCCTGAGGAATGCGCTCATATAAAAGATGGTTTGGGGGCCATGTTTAGAAATAATGTTGGTGTTATGACATACATTCCCATGAAATGAATATGCAAAGATGGACAGTATATAATACTTAGTGATTTTGATTCATCTGAGATCATCTGCTATTTGTATAAATTAGACATTCTGAATTTGAGACTGACTGAAACTTAAGGTAAGAACAAAACTCTGGAAACTAGGATATGTTTTCTTTGTTTTCTGGGTTGGACCTTTACGAAAGCAGCCACAGAGTTTTGTGCAATTTTAGTGTGAAACCACAAGTCCCCTCTGAGAATCCAGGCAAATTTGAAACCTGACCTACATCCACCTGAAATTTGGCAGTTTTGGGGGTCCTGGGTAAACCTGGATTGGATTGTGAGCCTAACACAAAATCTGAAACCAGGAGATTTTGCTTGTGTGTGGGTGTCATTCTGACATACTCCACATGGTCCGTATTCACACTGAAGTTAGAAATACTGCATTTATGTCTGAGCACTTGCTGAAGAACAACACTGAACCTCCATCTTCCTCCTTTCCCCCATCTAAAATCTCACAACTGGGAAAAGCTCATATATCTCTGAATAAGAATCTGTCAGTATCATCCTGCTGAACTGAACGTGACTTGTCTTAAAATTTGGAAACAGTTCGGAGCCAAGCTTCTAGTTCATGACTACTATTATTAGGACCAAAGTAACAGTATTTTTCTCTCATTCTGAATAGGAATTAAAGGTTAGAAGGAGACAACAGCCAACTCAGATTTTTTTTTTTTTTACCTGTCTGTTTCTGCAGAAGTTCTGAAATAATCTTTTCAACCTTTGGGTGTGAACGCCAAGACAGTAAAGGAAATACATGTTTTTGTAGCTTCCTACAGAGATTCTGCCAACCATTAAAACAATTCTTAGTTACAGTTCAGTCTTATCAAAACTGGTACAGGGAAAAAAATCCGACAACTTGATTATATGAACGTTGGTCCATTTCCCAAGGTCTTATATTTCACAGCACTTTCACCATTAAAAAACCCCCACATTTAAATCTATAATGGTAAGGCTCACAGTTGTTATTCAGTACTGGCTTAGTTCATACCGAATTGGCTTTTTGAGTTAGGTAACAACAATATTTAGTGAATAAATCTGCTATCTTCATTTTAGTCTTCTCTTTAAATCCCAGAGCCTCCTAAGACAGAAACATGAGGAAAAAAAGGATGCAAAGAACTCCCAACCCCCTCTACAGTTATTTCCAACTTGCTCTGAAATTAGTGGAAGACCCCTGATGACCTCACTAGACCTCTACCAGGTGCCCAGAAGATCATTACTAGGATGATTATCCAGTACTCTGACCAGTAGTTTTGTCCCCAGAGCAATTATTTAGATGTTCTTTTATACCATCGCCTGGAATTTGTCATGCCCTGGTGCAGGAATTTTGCCCATCCTCAATCCCTCCCAGCACTTGTCCCAGACGTGCCTGGAAGACAGAGGCGTTTGTAACTATAGCAGTGACCATGATGTTTTGCTCTCATAGGGATGTTCTCAAAAGCCGGCCCACTGGTATTTCACTGTTGTTAAAAATAGAGTCCTGAAAAATTTCTCTTTGAGGAAAAAACTGCGTGCTCTATAAATAATTGCACAAACTTTGCAAACAGATGGGCGGAAATAGTTCTGGGGACTCAGCTGAGATGCTCAGCACAACACTCCGATAAAGTACCTCCTGGAAAACAGACGATATTTAGGCTTTTCAGGGAATTTCTGATGACTCCGGAAAGAATGAAGCCCCTAATTGCCCCACATTGCATCCCCTAAAGGCTCTGCATTGCATCTCTATGAATTATTTAAGCTAATGGCAAATTTGTGAAGTGTCTAGTAAATTTGTAATTTATAGCACCAGTAACAAAATAATAAACTTGCCATTGGTGCCATTTGGAAGAAATAAATGCTTAGTGATTCCTGGTGACATGAGACGCTATTGATGGAAGATTTATGCTTTGCGGCAAAACAGCGCCGTGCGGTGTAAAAGAGCGAAGCAGCTAACTTCACCATCATGTTTTAAATGGCCGCTATGATTCAGGATGGAAAGTACAAGCGTGGTAAATGAAAACAAGCCCCCAAAGGAAGACTAGTATAAGTGTAATGCAAATGTTACTGAAAGAATGGTTTGTTGCAAATCTGAACGATTACAGAGAGATCTGTGGGCAAAACTTTGATAGAGTAATGAAAAATTAAATACCAACAAAACCAAGTAAGCTTTGATGCTGTTTTATGAGACAGCTTTCTACCATGTATTTTTAGAAACAAGCATCTTTATTCTGGGATAAATGAACTTAGAAAGAGTAACATCTGGGAACGCATGCCATTAATCTTAACTTTTTGTTGAAAGCTTCAAAACAATGACCAGCTCTCATGGGGAATCTCAATTACAAAAATGGGTTTTTCTGTTTGTTTGTTTTTAAGGGGGGAGCTAAAAGAACAAGCTGACAAATTGGTAGCAGATCACAGCTTTTACCAAAAAGAAGAAAAGAAATGTTTCTAACAGTTTATCAATCAATTAGGCTCTTACGATAGACAATGACTGTGGTTATGTGGAGAAAAAGCTGGCCTATTTCTTTCCCTTCCAGAAACACGCCCATCACGCTGACTGCCAGCAATTCAGCCCAGTACCATCGCAATATTTATTCCTTTGTAATGTCAATGGGTTTTTCTTGTTTTTTTGGAATGCCTCGAAGATGACATCTTATTTTGCATTTGAAACAATAAGAGTGTGGGGACAAAAAAAAAAAAAAAAAAAAAAAATTCAAACTCTCTTCAGGACAGATTATTCAATTACTTGGGACAACATTTCCATCTAAGCCACGGCTTGTTCTCACAGTTCCTGGCGCCACAGGACTTTGGTACTGGGAAGGGGGTTTTTGCTGACAAGCTTTGGTGGTAGAACAGCTAATGAGGTGATTGGTTGGTCACCATTCACATTATATATATGTGTACACACATGTGCACATGTATGTGTAGGCAGTGTGTGTGTCTACAGAATTATGTATGTTTATACATATTTATGTATTGTCTGTGCATAAAATGAGTAGGAAAGTGTTAACTCACTTCACATGAAATATTTAAACTAGTAAGCTCACTTGTGTAAGATGCACAGCATGCCCTAATATGTTGCAAACTGCCCTCACTGCCACCTAACAGGACATAAAGATTAGAAGCAGTCCCCAGAAAAAGACTCTGGATGAAACGCTCCAAAGTCGCAGTGGAGGCTGAACCCCAGTTTCAAAAGTGAAAGCCAACTAACATTATGCTCTTATGAGTCTAAAATATTCTTCAAAATGTGACTTTGTTTCGTAAGTCATTTCAGCGATTTAAAGAATGTGACTTTCCAGGTTTTACAGCCCTGAGTCCATCATTTGCTGAAAGTTTCTTTCTCTGAAAGAAAAACTATTTCACTGCACATCCCTTGTGAGAACACTCATGAAAGAAAAGCTTTCAGTGATAGTTGTGCTTGATGGCATACTTTCCGCTTTCCCACTTCAATTGATTTGCACACAGATACAAATCCAGTTTCAAAAAGTTTGGTGTTACAGCTTGGGTGGGTTGGATGGATAATTAATGCTTATCCATATGTCCTGAATATGCAAGCTTTGGCTCAAAATCTCATGAGGATAGTTCTCCTGCTTCCAGTAGGGCTGGATTTACTAGCCTATTTTTTTCTTCCAGAAACACACCCTTAATATTGACTGCCAGAAGCTACATCTGGTACTATCCTACTTTTTGAACATTTTGCTTTAAAATTAGAGGGGGGAAATAGCCAAATATTTTAGGACTTGCTAAATGGTTTTGTTTTGGAAATGTGCATGCCCATGCATATCATGCAATGTATGCAAGACAGATATCACCCATCTAGTAAAACATTACTGCCCCCCCCCCAAGCTGACATCTCTATATTGCTTGACAGAATAAAACCAGTAATGTAGTGTTTTCTTCCCTTTAAGATGATATTTAAAATTTTACCTTCAAGCTTGATAGCAAATTCCACAGAAAAGAGAGTAAAATACTGCAATCGCACTCAGTTTCGGCACAATTTAAAGGGTGCTTCTCAAGATTATTCTCTTGCAACATTACACTGTAAAAATAAATTTCAGAAAGTTTTAACAAATTGCAGGACTTTATTGTGCAAACTTAGAAGTTATTCTCTCTTCTGGAAGGTAGGGACGAGGCACAGTTGGGTAAGGCTCTATAGCCCATCCTCATAGTAGTGGGGACTTTCATCTGATGGGTTGTAGGTCTCAAAATCCCAAGCCTCTTTTCCTGTTAGCCAAGAGGAGAAGTTAGGTAAAGAGAGCAGTGGGTCTTCAGTTTTTTTAATGCATTCCGTGGGGATACTATGGGAGTGGTGCCTTACCGAGGGTGGCAGGTAAGGGGCAGGAGGAAGTGAATTGATGCCTCTCGCTACGTCAGAGGGTCCCTGTCCGGCTGGGCTCTGGGCAGTGCCATAGAAAAGCCATCTCACGCTGTGGCTGGATACTACCCACTGCGAAGCAGAGGCTCCCTGCTCCCATCAAACTAAACAATAAGAAAAATAGGGATGTGACAAGAAAGGGAGCAAGCACAGTAATTCAGTTCCTCATCTCCCATCCCACAGAGTATAAATACTGCTCGATAGAGCAGTCTCACAGAGGAGCAGAAAGAAAAATATGCAGCTGAAGTACCCATATTCCTCTCCTGCTGGCTCCCTGTCTTCTCTTCACAGGGCTGGGCACAACCCGAGGAGACGTGACGTGAAGTCCTTAATTTGGGGCTCTATGATCTGCTATTAATGAAGAATATTTCCAGGACACTTGTATTAAAGGAGTAGCATTACACCCTACTGATGTTAGTTACACTCCCGGCTATCTGAGTGAAAAAGCCAAACCCAAACAAACCCAACTTTGTTTCCCAGATGGGTCCATGATATGAGTATTTTCACAGCAGTGGTGGACCCCAGGCTGCCCTGAGACTTAGGTTAGGCAGTGCCCACACATCATCAGCAAACCATCGGCTCTTGTGGCTGCAGCTGCTCAAGTATCAAAGGGGTGGTGACATCTTATGACCAGAATCAACCTCTTTTGGTACTGGTATTACTTAAAACAAAAGTTGATCACTTGCATATTTGATGGGGGGAAACTCCTAAAGTCTTCTATTTCTTTTTGACACTGCAGTCAAAAAGTAATATGGATTTTGTTACATTCAACATCTGGTCCAAAAATGTGCATTTCCACTAAGGAAAACACAAACCAGAAAAGGCAAGCCAAAACAAACACACACAAAATGTTACTATTGTTTTTACATATTTTATCCAGATAGGATTTTTAATATGTACAGAAACTGTATCTGATGTTATGCAGTTGGGTCTAGATATGGAACTTGAAAAGATTGATTTCTTTTCATGCGTATCATTTTGTTTTATTTTAGCCTTCGCAAGTCTTTTTCTACTTAACTGGCAACGGACAACCCTCAAATTGCATTTTCAGTGTATGATTTATATAGGTATAAAAATATGTGGGATAAGAAAGCTTTAACGTTATATTTCACAATTCATTTAACAAAGTAGCAGTAGTTAGAAAATTTTACTTGGCAAGATCATACCAGGGTGGGACCGGGCCTGTATGTGGAAAAGGGACCTAAGGAATGTTCCTACGATTAGTCTGAGGCAGCACAGTCCAACGATGGGAATTTGCTCTGGGAGGTAGATCTTGCTGTAAACCATTCAAGATTAGATACGAGGCACTGACATATGACAAATGAAACTGCTGAGAGAGTGGGTCGTGCGAGCTAATGATTTTCAATCTTTAATCAGGCACCTAGCTTGGCATCGTGTATTAGATTGAGTAAATAAGTACCTTTAGGGCTCAGGGTCAAAGCTTCGATGGGAAAACTGAGCTGGAGGGACATCTAGGAAGAAAAATGTTAGTTGCTCTTCATTCACAGCATTGAGCGAACAGGGTCAAATCCTGCCACCTTTGCCAGGTCCAGTGGCACCTTGCTGGCAAGAGGGAAGCTGCTTGAGATACCACGCAGACAGGCATACCTCTGGGAAAGCCGGAGCGTGCTGGCTTGTGAGCAAAGAGGAACGCTCCGCAGCATCTGGGTGGAAAGAGGGAAAAAAAAGTCTTGCCTAGAATCTGCTTAGTTTGGGCCTTGTATTCCCTGACCTCCAAGTTTTTGGGCACAATTTTATACCCACAGCTGACTGTGGGCACACAAATTATAGCATTCAGGAATTTAACTACCTGATGATTGGGACTGAACTCAGTGTTGTAACCCCAAGCATTCCACATTCATGAGAGAAGCCTCCAAAAAAATAAAAAAACCTGCGAGGTTGGCTTCAGGATCATGAATTAATACTTTTTGAAACTTCTGCTTTTTTGAGCCTGTGTGGCTTGCATTTGCAAGTTCTTCCACCGTCATAAACAGTGGGAACCTTTGAAAAAATACAGCAGTGAAATCACATTTCCGTACAGCAAAATGACTCACAAAACTGGACCTTCAGAAAGACATCAACAAAAAAAAAAGAAATCAAGACTTGGGATAAAGTTGCTGGAGATTGTACTACAGAGGGTGTCGGGCAGTGCTGTATATAAATGGCAGCGTCTCAACCAAAGGCAAACACACACAGGCACACACAACCATATATAAATACACCTATTCAAAGATGTCACCCAGGACACCAGAATGGGTGGTATCTTGTTTTTCCAGGAATAATGACACTTTCTATTGTATCAGAAAGATACACCAGAAAGATGGAGGATCCATGGAACACTGTCCAGAGGGTTGAGCCCACACAAGACTAAGGAGCCTTACAAGCTTCACCTCCTCCCACTCTCTGAACAAGTTACTGACTTGGCCTTTTCAAACTAAAAGACAGGCATCACAAACACATGCAGAACCTGACTAAACACCTATTAAACCACAAACCTGTTCTTCACCAAGATTTACTACTTAGGGAGAAGAGGAGCACGAATCAGGTGTGGCAGATCCATCCCATTGGTAATGCTTAGAAGCCCTTAGATCTTAGTGCTCTTTGGTGAAGGTGTAGAGAAGATTGTCTCCATCCACCTTTTGTCATGGATTTTGCTGCAGTTCTTGTGGCTGCAACTGCATGTTGATGCATTGTTGAGAGAGCTGTAGAAACACGGTAGTTTAAAGAAAACGTATTTCAGCAATATCAGGTAAAGCTTTTTAGCACTTTTACACTTATCTACATGCACAACTAAATACCAACAGATTCATTTAACCCAGATTTGTGGAACAGGATTTGAATCTTATTTGGGGGCCTTTGAAAAACTAGATTTGTGGAACAGGATTTGAATCTTATTTAGGGGTCTTTGAAAAATCACATCCTTTTGCACGGGCACAGAGTAGAGACAGAGGAATCCTGAAAAACCCTGGAGTATTTCATAAGGCATTCTTCTACTCACTGCCACTGAACTGCTGCTGATACAGCATAAGGTGGCAAGTTTTCTGGCTTCTCTTTTTTTCTGTAAGGAAGACAGGAAGGTGATAACAGCTAGTTGGAGAGCAAGGGCCTTTCCAATGTCCATCAAAAGCTGCTCACCACAGCCTTGCTGGTTTTCTTTTTAGAGTAGTTGCAGCTATAGGAGCTTCTTCCCTAACCCAGTAAACCTTCCTGGAAATCACCTTTTCTGCCTCTGAAAGGCTAACTTGACCTTGACCTGGGAAAAGCGTGTGGTTCCGGAAGGTCTAAGGTATTTTTGAGTAGGATGCTCAGCTATCTTGTACTTGCTACTGTATGTTGGCAAGGAGAATCAAAACCAAATATTCTCTTTAATATTGAAACCCCAGAAATTTGGGAAAAAACAAAACATACAATTTAAGTGAAACTCAAACAACTCAGGAGGGTGCCCTCTATTTGCAGGGATAACCAGATCTGTACAGCTTTTATTTTAAGGCCAGTTTCTTAAGCAGTAAGCATTTTTTACTTCCCTTCTGCTTCATTATGCCATTGTACTCAGATTTCGGCCCTTTTATCCTTTGCCCATTTCAGTCATGTTCTGGGATCTGCAATGAAACCACTACAGGAGATGGTCTGCAGCATCAGTAATGCTTTGAGACAAGCTCAGTAGCTCATATTTCTTTGTTAGCATCCCATTGCGAAGGGGGAAAGACCAGTTTGCTTTGTTCTTAGGCCTTGATTTTCATAACCTAATGATGACTGTGGGTGTAATTGTGGTCAGGCTTAAGTGGTAGTACGAGGGCAGAAAAACAGAGAGGCGCTTCCGTGAGGCTGGTTTCCCCTCCGCCGTGCACACGGAGCCGGAGGGCATCTGCTTGCCATCTCCCTGGGCATACCCCTGTGCCCAGGGAAGGAGGGATGTGCCACATGTCATGCGGCTCAGCAGCAGCAGAGGTGGGAGGTCGGGAGCGGAGTGTGAGCCCAAGCACCCGCCAATGTTTGAGTCCTTGCTAGGGACCATCTGACACTGGATTAATCTCCTCTAGATTAATCTCCTCTAGTAATAGCAGTAATAAATACTCCCACTTCTCTTTGGCTCATAGCTGAGCAGGATCCCTCACTGGGTTTTATATCTTCCAATGTTCTGCAACCGTTGCTCTGGTGCAAAAAATGTATTTGTGGCTGAACATTTGCTTGATATTTGGGCTTGATACTGAAAAGACTGCTGCTTCTAAAGGGGATGGTATGCTCTGTGGGTTAAATAGTTAATAGGTATGCTGGTATTGCCACTGCTGATATAAGCAACATTTTTGTGAACATGAATGCCTATTCAGCCACACAGTATATACTGTTCTGTCATATTAAAGCTGGTGAAAATTTTTTAAACATTCTTTGAACATTACTTGAGGCAATTAAGGTTAAATATTCTGAATCTTAAACCACTTCAAAAATATATATTTTTTTTTCTACTTTCAAAATGACAATGGCTTGAATTCTTTTTTTAAGTCACTGGAGTCCCATGAATTATTTTGTCTCTAAAGACATGTCTTCTGAAATTTCAGGAAATCTTCTCCAATATTTGGAAGCAGAATGCAAATATTTTCTAATAAAATGACAAACACTGCATTACAGAGCAGGCGCCACGTAAAACAAAATATGTTATGAGCATTCTGCTGGGAGGTGAGAAGATTTATAAGCATGCCTTTGAAAAATTTCAACTAGCAGTAATGAATATTCATATGAACTAAACAGACTGAGATTTAGGCAAGTCTGCAATTCCATTTTACTGCAGTAACAATATGCAAATGTCTGTACACATAGGTTCTCGAAGAGAGAATGAAATTGGAGTGCAAGTGTCATGGAGTTTCAGGTTCCTGTACAACTAAGACCTGCTGGACCACGCTTCCTAAATTCAGAGAGATTGGATATATTTTGAAAGAGAAATACAATGCTGCAGTGCAAGTGGAGGTGGTACGAGCCAGTAGACTAAGACAGCCAACCTTCCTGAAGATCAAGCAGATTAAGAGCTACCAGAAACCCATGGAAACTGATTTAGTGTATATTGAAAAGTCACCCAACTACTGTGAGGAAGATGCTTCCACGGGGAGCGTCGGTACCCAGGGACGACTCTGCAACCGTACCTCTCCCAATGCGGATGGGTGTGACATGATGTGCTGTGGAAGAGGGTACAACACACACCAGTACACCAAGGTGTGGCAATGTAATTGCAAATTCCACTGGTGCTGCTTTGTGAAGTGCAACACGTGTAGCGAGAGGACAGAGGTGTTCACCTGCAAATAATGGCATCATGTGCAAACAAACAGAACAAATCACCATGAGTGAAGAAAGGGGAGTACAACAAATGACGACAGCATCATTTTGCACATCTAATCTTCTTTGGAAAAAAAAAAAACCCAACCAAAACCACAACAACCACTCCCTCCCCACTACTTACACTTCTAAGGATGGTGCATTTTGGCTGGCTGGCTGTTGTAACTGCTTTGGAAACAAGGACAACAGGATTANTTTTTTTTTTTTTTTTTTTTTTTTAAACTACAAGCTGGGTGTTGCAGAGTTCTCCTAGTAAGTGTTTTAAGTTATACATATCAGAGAAGCTGACTGCATTGCAGCTCCCATGAAATTTAAAAGACACTTTCTCTTATTTTACAACAACAAAACCACCAAGCCCTGTGCAAATAAAGACTTTTTTTTTTTTTAAGGAAGTGAAATCTTCACTGACTAGAACACAGCAGTCTTGCTGCAAAAACCTAAATTTCTAAGAAAGCAGGTAGAGAGAAAACAGCTGGTAGGGAGACAAAATCTGTGGCGGAAATACTCCACTATCAGTTTGGAAAAAATAAAGTTCACAAAAGTACATCAGCTGCCAGTGACACTGGAACTCTTTGAATGAACATTAAAAATAATTATTTATGTTTTTAATAGTATCAAAAAATTCTAAGCACTAACGGGTAGCTATGTCTTAATTCTGTACTAAATGTAAACTTATTGGAACTCTGACTTTATGATTTTTTTATTTGGTTCTCCCTAAGTTCTTCAATGCTACTGATCTGTTGTCACTCCACTATTAGAGAGCTCAATTACTGTAGGCCTTAAGCAATTACCAGAACTGAGCAAAAAGATCATGCGAGAAACTGTGGTTACAAATGCTTGATAAAGACTTTTCCCACTTGCCTCCTGAATAAGAATGACTCTTTCTAGACTCAGGCTTAAGGTGTGGAGCACCTGCCCTCAGCTCCTCGTAGGGAGTTTTAGGATACAAAGACATGCTTCGACAAATATCAAAGGTTTTGCTTTGCCGTCAAATGCACTGGCAGGATGTTCCAAGCATTGCGTTTTGCCTTTAGCGGTTGAAAGTTAATATTACCAATAGTTTTAAATAACTTATGCTCAGTATGAATTGAGAAGTTAATAAAAATATGGTAGCTGAGCTCTAGGTTGCTGCAACCTGTGAGCTGTGGTGGTTTCATGAGCGTAAGAAAGTTAAAATGTGTCATTGTTATTCTAAGGTTGGCAATAACGTACCCCCTTGGTAAATACGTGAATGTTAAGAAAGAAGCTGACTGTTTACACCAGCACTCAATTCTAATTCACACACCTTATCCCTATGAGAGATTTTAACAAATCCTCAGATATTTTACTACTGTAAAATCTAGTGATTTTAACCCCAAGAGCCAGATATGCTCACTTTTAACACAACACATTTAATCACATAAATGTTTGCTTGCAGCAAAGGTCCCTACCTGATTTTCTGAAAACTCGGATTAAAAACTTCCTAATGTCTGCATATCTGCATTTCTAGCTTTTGTTTCATTCATTCATTTGTACTTCTATTGAGGGGCTGCACAGCCATAAGCCCTCCCCACCACACATGGGAGCACTTCCCACACCACACAGCGCTCTTGGGGCAAGGGACTGGTGGGGCTACTGCTCCACCAGCTCCCATGCTGGATATGTGAATGAGCCAGGATTACCTCTGTAATTTAGGGACCTGTATTATCGGAAGTAACTCATCACCTGGGGACCTCCGTTTGAACACTCATGAGGACCTGCCTTTCTGACCCCAAGCACTTACCTTCTGAAAATCAGGCCCCTTCGATGAGTCTCCGACGGAGCAATCCAAAATTAAGAGCTCATTTTTTTCGTTGTTGCTGTTGGTTTCTAACTACCAGCTAGAAATTCAAACGCAGCCTTGGCGTGAATGAGTGCAACTCCACAGACGTCAACAGGGGCCCTCAAAAATGCTTGAGTCACTCTATGTAATTTAAACTCCCTTTGATTCATGGATATTGTTGTTGAATAATAGTGATATACTGTACTTTCACTACATTCTTGACAGGAAGCAAATAAAGCTCCCAAGCACAGTAATGCACAGTCTTATGGTACTAGATACTGTAAATATATTAGAATAGTATTTGTTAAGTACAATTGAGAAATCCCATTAAGTTATATTATTGTATATCGTTTAAATGTCTATAGAGTATTTTAAATTATTGTGAACCACACTGCGTTAAAAAAAAGAAAAAAAAAGGTTATATTTTATAACACCAGCCACTCTGAAAAGTGGACCAAAGTGACACTTTCTCTTTTTTTTTTACATACTCCTATTTCAAATAGATCTGTCAGCTACTGTAACACCACAGTAACAGTCCTACTATTGGATTAGCTGTCTAGAACATAACGTTTCAGAGCATCCTATAAAAGCTTTGCTCGTGTGGGGGTGCAGCATTCAGAAAGGTACTGTACGGCACAAAGCAGGGGCTGACCACAGAAATGCATGGACTTTGAACTACGTCCCAAGAAAAAGCAGTTTTGGTCAGAAAACACCATTACCACTAATGTACTGAAACACCCCCAAGAAAGGGCAACCTTTTAATGAAGGTGTCTATGAACAGAAGTGGGTTACGCGCAACTTTTATTTTAAAAAATGTAGTTTGATATCAAAGAACTGTGACAATAGAGGTTTGAAAGCAACCAGCAACACAACGTGGTTTAACCATACCTTAGCCATGACAAAGCTCAAAATACTGTATGTTATTAAAGAATTTAAGAGCAAAGATCAATTTGTTTACTATGTTAATGTTTTACGGCAAGCAGTAAACAAAATATGAAATGTGTTTCCATTAAAACTTAATTTTTCCCCCCTTCTAGTTCCCTTTCTTCTTGTTTGTTATTCATTTAGAAAAAAGAAAGAAGGCAACAATGCCTTATCCGAAGGCCATTCATGTATAGGCTTCCCTGGATGAGAAATGATATGCAGACTCCAAGTCCAAAGCAGTTTTTGTGTTTTGTGAGAAACAGTAATGAACATGCCTGCGTTTGGTATCCCAGTCCAAAGTCAACTACCTACAGCAGTGGTACAGAGAAACTGGCACTAGCACCAACCTTGCGACTACCAGAGACTTCGGGTGGCTCAAAGGAAGGAGATCAATGTTTTGTGATAGAAACGTGGCATCAGACTTCAAAATAGTTCTTGGCCATGAAAACCTCTCATGACAGATTAGTGAACAGAGAGAAATAAGAGGCGCAGACGAGAGGCTTGAAGGCCCTGACTTCAGCACTTGCACATGCTCCAGCTTATTCAGGCAAGTTATGGACACATCTGAAAACCTACCCAAATCTGGACCTAAAAGATTTTACAGCATTTACCTCGGTCAGAATAGTAGCAACCTCCTTGAAACTGAGAACACTGTCTTCCTACACAAAATCTACAGAAAATGTACAACCGTTTTTGTATTTGCCCCTTGGGGAAGATATCCAGCCATAGATAAAGGTGTAGCCAAATTCCACATGAACTAAGTCCAAAATAACTTCATTAAAATGAACCGAGTTGCCCTGGGTTTATAGTAATATAAGTATGCAAAGCATTTTACCCATGGATGCCAAAGAAAACACTGCACCTTCTTTCTAATTACATCATGGGAAACTTGTTAATAGAGCTGCAGGAAGTTTTTATAGCAAATGGTAATATTACATTCGTTTCTACGATGACATCTGGAAAGTAGATGAAACTCATCAAAAGGTTTGCAAATCTTTTAACAAATCTAAAGCATGTTGTGAGTGGGTCATTTAAAGTTTCAAACATATTTCCGTGGATTTCTTTCTTAGTTTACGGTTAAAACCCAAAAGCGATACTGAACGTAACAAATCGAGACCCTTCCTTATACCAGCTTTCCCATGTGAATAACTTGACATGCTTTTCACTATTGAAGGCACTATCAGTGTTCAACAGAAAATGCTCTCTATAAAGCTAGAGATAATTAGCATTCATAGCAATTTTCATAACTGGACAGAATGACTGCACGTTTCCTTTCCAATCCTTCAGACCTTTTGTGGCAATGACAGTTCCCACAGAGGTACAGTAAGTGGTACAGTAAAGACTCAACATTCTTCTCCCCAAGTGATGGCCACGATGAGATGTGAGCTATACACAACTAAAACTATGTGTAAGGGAAAAAAAACATCAAAGTTGGAAAGGCAGGGGAAGTTGTAAGCAATTTCAGTTTGTGATAGTGACATTGCAAGAAACCTCCTGCACGCAAAACAAACCTCATTGTAGGCTGAACTTTACCCACCAACTTTTTTCCCCTCATATCCATAGTCCCTGTCTGCAAATCTGCAATTCCAGACTGTTTCATTGGAGAGCAAGCACACCCGAAGATTGGCAAGTATCTTCCTTCTGGTGTTTTAGCTGCTATTAGGAAATCGTAGGGGATCATTTTTTGACAGGGGAGATGCAGTTGCAAATTTAAAATTTGCATCTCATTTTTTAAATGAAGATCGAGTTGGGTTTTTTTTTTCCCTGCACATTCCTGCAGTGCAGATATATGTGCTGTAAAAGATTGGTTTGGTGAAGAATAAAGATGGCAGTTTTCACATAATACGTGGTTGTTGGTTATAATGTGTTCCACAGAATGCTGAGGAAGAGGGGATAACACTGCTGTAAATTAAAAAATCTTTAGTCATGCTGGTTTTACTGAAAGCAATACACTAATTATTACCTATTTGGAGACCCTAGAGCGATTCTATTTTATAGGATGATCCTTTCCATAACTTGGTACTATGAAAGGCCAAAAAAAATGGGAATAATAAAGTTTACTTTGGTCCTGGTTCGTTTTATTCTTCCTGTAAACAAACTGCAAGATCAATAAAGCACCAGCTTAAAGACATTTAAACTTGTGCACAGGTATTAAAGACGATTAAGGTATTTGTTTTATAGCTGATCCCAAACAAGTGGCACTGCACCAGCCATTGGAAACGTTTGCATCGAAAGCCAGCTGTATGATTAGCCTCTGCCTTCATTTGCCCAGCAATTTAGGGGAAAACCAGCATTTTAGATCCCATACAGCTAAAAGGAATTCCCAAGGAGATTACAAGATTTTGATCTTATTGTTTAATTCCTGTGGCTGAGAATGAAAAGGAGCATTCCCTCAATCTTTGGGTAAAGGGCAACCCAAAGGCATTTTGAAAACTATTCACACCACTCAACTTAAAAGACTAAAAGACGGGCTAAGTGAGCTGACAGCCTCACTGGACTCCCTCCACAATAGGCAGAGCGAACCTGCTCTGGGGGAGGTGTTAGTTTAGCTCTGACTGACCCTCTCCTCCTTCTCAACTGGAGAAAAACCCCAAGAAGACACACTGGACTATTTATCCACTAAAACTAAGCACCAAAAATTGTGTCGTGTGAATGAACTCCCATTTCCCCTCTACTGTTTGCCTCAGCTGCTCTCGGGCACTAATTATATTTTCCTTTGGTTTTTTGTTAACTGCAAGCTTTATTATTTTACGTGTTGTGGAGTAGACACTGTATTATGTCAGTGAAATTGGCTTTGCTTTTCCTTTTCACTGCCACCCTGCTCTCGTCTCTTTCAACCAATCTACAACGCCCGATTTTATGCATGAACTAATTCCCCACAGAAATGATTTCAAAGAGAATTGTAAAAGCCAGGCTATTATCCAGTGATTTGATGAAGCAGTTTCCTACAAAGCGGCTTATTTATGATTTTCACTTCCTCTTAAGATCTGCACTGTGCAGAGAACTTTAATCCACGGGTTGAAGGTTTAATAGTATTATGATACTGGTTGTGAAGGATCCTAACAGCAATGCATTGCTATGATTTCCTGGTTATTTCATCGAGGCGCATTGAGGCTGCTGTTCAGGCTTTGCCAAAAGGCTCTCGCAGCAGCTGCATCCCAATTACCTGCATGGATTGCACTCTGCCGTTGAAGCCCAGTTCAGTCTACAGGTCAGGCTTGTTAAAAAGGCAGTGAAATTTGGCAGTCACATATTCTCAGTAATGCTAGCACCATCACCCAGAATACGGTTACTTGTCTCAACACCTTTCTGAGGTAAGTATTACATCTTTCAAAGACAAAGAAATATATACATAACCACTTAAAAAAAAAATTTAAATACCCAGAGAGAGGAAAAAAGGCACTCCTCAAATAAAAAGTCTAATATGCACGCGCATCATACATGTATTTCCACACACATATACAAATATATGTAAATATATACAAATATATAAATATACGTGTGTGCATATTTGAAAAATACATACTGCAGATATTCAGAGCAAGTTCTCTAAGATCCTTCCTCCATTTTTCCCTTTTCAAGGGTAGGGGATTTTGTGGCCTCTTACTGAAATACAGGGATACAAATTTTCCACATTTCCTTGGAGGTGTACTGTGTCATCAGCAGCATAATAACACCTGATAGCAATTCTGCCTTTCACCTGTAGGTCTTTTTGTTTGCAGGTCTCAAAGAAAAGCAAAAAAAAGCTCTTGTTTTGCAGTTGGAGAGTGGGGATGTGGGAAAACTCGCCCCCCCTTCACCTACTCAGGAAGAGGAAGCAGCCTAATTTAGCTCTAAATCACTTGCCAAAGGCCCTAGCAAAAGTCAAGAGTTAGGGCTACAACTCAGGTGTCCCGGTTTTCGGGCCAGGGCTGCGACTACCAGCTCTCACCGCCGTGGTTACTGCAAGGCACGGGTCCGTCAGTTGTGATGAACATACGTTTATTGGCAAGCACCTCACAACCCTTCAGCCCTTATCTCTCTCTTTAAAAGATAAGCTACTTAATATTTGCCCCTGGCTGGTATCAACCAATGTGTCATGATATGCACTTACGTTGCACCCGTGTTAACCTTTTGAGCAGATGCAGGCACTTTCAGTCAGAAAATCATCATCGGTATGCTCTGTTAGTACATTTACAGTAATGAGTCAGATAAATGCTTTCTGTTTGTTTTTAAAAGGCTAGAAGCAATGCAGCGGGACAGGTTTGTCCACCCACTGCATTTTGTTCCAGCAATTCTGGCACAGAGCTGCATCTGGGATCAAATAGTCTTAGGAAGCCAACATGCCAAGCTTGAACAGTAGGCTAATGTAAATATATAATGGCGTGGGAAAAAGTCTTTTGTTTGTTAATATTAGGTGATACAGAATATCTGCCGTTCAGGACAAGGAACCAGAGAGTTGTTGGATTATGTTCAGCAATGCTGTCATCTTCTTTTTCAGTGCATAGGTTGCTTTCCTCTCTCTGCGTTTGTGTGTGTGTGTGTGTGTGTGTGCACGCGTGCAGGGGGACTCGAGAAACATTTAACTAAGTCAATGTGTTAATAAACTTTTCATTTGATGGACAAAAGGGGGGAAAAAAACCCATTTAGTGGGAATCTAAGCAAGAAATACCTGGCGATGGGTCGCAGCAGCATGGTAAGAAAATATGTGCTTTGGAAGTTTCAGCTGACTACCTAATCCGAACCACTCCTGGAGGAAGGAGAAGGAATGAGGAAGTCAGTTTGCGGTCACCAGCTTCTCTGCCTGTGATATCCAGTACAGAATTATTACAGGGCTACAGTTCAGCCAGCTTTTGACAAATGAACTACCAAGGGTTTTCTCTGCATGTTTTCTATTCAAGTGTGTTTAGTCATAAATACTTGGTTCTAATGGCATTTTCTTAGTCAAACAGAGCCACTCCTAAGCATTAATAATACATATTATTCTTAGTATAAGCCTCTGAACAAGATTCTTTTATTCTGGTTGAAGGTCTCTTTACAAAAGTTGAATATCCTGGATTGTTTTTCACCCACAGCAATTTTGACTAATTATACACCTAGCACTCTTCATCTCCAAACCTTTTGCAACAGTCCATATGCTCTGTGCTGAAAAGTTTCCGTGAAACAGAAATAATCCCTATGATAGCCAATAAAATTATCAAATTCCTTTTATAAAAGGAAAAAGTAGTAGCAAAAAGGCACAGGCATCAGGTCAGAACATAACATTTCCTTGTTCCTAAGAACTTTACGTATTCTCAGTTTCTCTAGTCTTCAGGTTCATGCTCCCATGAGCTCATCTAGAGGTATCCTCATTTTAGAACTATTTGTAAATACCAACTTCCAGTCCCAAAGACCTGAAGGATGAAGCAAGGAGGCATAAAGACTCCCTGGTACTGCTACTGTATGATTGGACTGTATTTGAAAACTTAATATTAAAATAGTAATGTATGTATGGAAAATGTTTATTTTTAATCAGAGCATATTTTTCAAATTATATCACTTTTAAAAATGAGGGGAAGTACTTCGTTCAAATAATTTTACAAGCAGATAATAAGTCAGAGGCCCCTTTGGTGATGGCTCCCTGAAGCGTAAATTAAAATTTAATGTCAGGTGCCCTCTATTAGTGTTTGAACCCTTTTTATAGTCTTTGAGTATGTATGAGCAACACAATATGTATATGTAAAACACATTTGGTGAAAGTACCAGCAGTGACAATTTTAGTCTTCAGGTATTCCTCTTTCCTTTTGCTCCCCATCTTAAAGTATCCACCAGCAAAGAGAACAAACAGAAATCATTTTTTTTTTTAAAAAAAACAGAACAGCCAAATGGATGCTTTTCCTAGGATCTCCATTTGCTTTCCTTTAACAACAGTACCCTCAGTTTTCTGTTTAAAAACTTTGGCGTTCAAGAGATGCCTCTTTTCCCTAGATGGTTTCACTTGAGCTTCTTTCTCCACTTCAGCTTTTTAGCTAGCTACACTCCCTCACAATCTGAAGCCTGTTCAAATGTCTCTACTCAAGCTGAGACAGATCCAAAAAGTACTTGTAGGGGGTGTTGGCCACAGTCCTGAACGCCTTTCTGCTGGCACTTCAGAGCAGTGAAGTGTTTGCCTGCTCCCATCGTCTCCAGCTGAAAGAAGAGGGGATTGAGCTTACCCTTCAACCATGGACGACTGCGAGGTAAGGCACATCAATTTAAGGAGCAATAAATCAAATCAGGCCCTGCCCAAACTCTCAGCCTGAAACTTGTGAAAGGTGACAGTTATCACCAAATTCAGCTCTGACTCCACGTCCAGCAGGGCTGGACTAGAGGATGCCGTGACCTAAAAGAGGGTTTTCTAAGTCCAGCTTCAAAAGTGATGAAATCCCTCTGACTCTGACTTTTGAACACCTCATCCTAAATATCCTATTTCACTGTTGAAAAATTTGAAACACTTTTTGTTTATAAGCTTTGTGTTTAGCATAATTCCCATGTTTTACTACCCTCCAGTAATGAAGCTACTGAAAAAAGACCTCTCAATAAGGGATTTTCAGGATTAGTCGCAAAATTATAACGGAGTTCACACACTCAACAGAAGGACCAGAAAGAAAAAAAATAACCACAGAAGCAGTCACGTGAAGATTAAAAAAATTGAAACTACCCAAAAGATGGAGTCTGAACAGAACAGTAATGTTAGCACAGATGCTGCTCAGTATATAATTGCAACAGTTAGGAGGCTGGCATGGTTGCACACATTCATCTGTCCTATAACATGTTCACACACTCACCTTGGTTGGAAAAAAAACCCAAACTTGTGAAAGAACTCTACAGAAAAATTTCTTTGGTGAAAAAAGAGAGGTTTATCAAGACAAAAATAAGGTAGGGTTGGGATGAATCTCTAAAACTGATCATAAAAATGGGAAACTAGCAAGTGAGAAAACTTTTTAGAGTAGGCTTCCTTAGTGCCTTTATTTTTATTTAATTTTAATTGTATATTTTAATATGTTTAAGCTAAAAGCTCAAAAAAGGGATAGAAACAAAATACAAAAAGTTTTCACAATAATCAGACTGAAGTAAGTTGTCTGGTCCAAGCCAGACCCTATCTTTGATCCAAGAAATCCCAGAAGTATAAATTTGTGTGTTCCCTGAGAAAGAGAAAAATTTTCAGGATTCTCTTTCTCTGTGTGTGCGTGATGGGAAAATCATTTTATTCCTTGCTTAAGGACTATGTTATCTTTTCAAACATTTCTGTTCAAACAGAGCCCATAATCTTCCCCTCCCACTCTGGTAAAAAACCCGACCATGTGACAGTGGTGGAGTTTCATATTTCAATTCCAAAAGAAGACAGCTCCTTCTTGTTCTTCTCTCTAAGCCTTCTCAGATATATATACACTATATAAGAGGTCATTCTTCCAAGTTCAGACATCAAAAAACCCAAACAAAACTGGAATATACCACCATCTTCACCTTAGGTAAATATGTAAGGCCAAAAGGTGTTAAGAGTATTTTTTGAAAGGTAGTGGCAATATAAAGAAAAAAAAAGCCAACACAGAAAACAACACTTAAATAGTAGAAGTCTAATATTAAAACAAAGCCAGGTTGTCATACTGTCTCTCAGTTTTAAAATAAACACAGAAGGTTAAATAAGAGCTTACTGGCCAGACTTGAGATCTCATTTGTGAAATATTGCCCAATGACTACATAGTTTCCCCTTTTCCTTCATTCAGAAAACCGTGGCAGAACTCGATCCTGACGTCAGGTGTAGCAGACGACACTTCAGGGAAACCAAATCAAACCTGGGAAGCCGGGGGGCACACGCTGGGTGTAGCAGTGCACAGTCTAGCACGGCTTTTTCAACATCCCGCCCGTTGTTTGCAAAACACAAAAATACTCAGACCAGCAGCTGTACCATAGGCAATTAATGGCTTGAGTTATTTTCAGCCACGGCTACAGCCTTGACTTCTCCACACCATCAGGTGGTGACTACTTCTGCATCCTCTGAGGGAGAAGAGGGCAGAAGGCAAATCTCCAAGGCTTGATTTTGGGAGCTACAGGTGAACTGCTGGCCAAGCAGTGCTCCGGCATCAGCGTGGTCATTTCTGCTTATCATGGCTCCAGCTCAGGAGAACACTTGGTGGCCAGCGATGGAGAAATTATTTAAGGGAGAGGAGGAGTGAGATGCAGTCAACGCCCAAGCACGGAGCTCTTCTCAAGTGACACTGCAGCCCAGTGCTAACAGCTCCCTACTGAATCCCACAATGTTAATTAGAAAGCCTTGGGTCATATTTGTTTTCTTGGTGCTTTCCCAAAAGCTGGCAGCAAGTGTTTTTCTTTTCAAGACCAGCGACAAATCAGTGCAAAATAAACATGCTGCCATGAGAGCGTGTTGCTACACACCTTCAGCACAGGTTGCGGAGTCACTCCAAGTGTGGATGAGGCACACAGCCATCCAGCCTTCCAGCTAATAAAGCAAATACACCAGTCATGTTGTTTTGGCAGTGGCATGTGTCAGGAAATCAAAGGCACGGGGGACCCCATCTGCTCAGGGGACCGGCCTGGGATTGCTGCCCTCGGGAGGTTGCCCTGCCGCCAGCAAACAGCCACAGTGCGGACCAAGGAGCCGGAGAGGTGTAAGCCCAGCTTTCAGCACACCTCGCCGAGTCGCTCACAGCTCGCGCTGAGGAGCTCATGTTTGCATACTCAGGGCATGAATAAAGGCGAAATTTTCCAAACTATTTTAATGTAAATACAGGGGCGTCCAGGGCTAACCAGCATGGCAGTTTGACTGGGATGACTGCCAAGGAACAAATTTAATGCAATGTATTTCATTTACTCCTAAACAATGGGTAAATGGCACTCTCTTGCTGTTTAAATGGCATACCCACCGCTGTCTACGTGTCTGCCCACAGGTGTTATGCAGTACGAACACTTACCCTCTGTTAACATAAATTTGTTCACTTGTGTTTGCTTCCCTCTTCCAGCCCGGCTGCTAAGCCTATCAAAGGTCCCAAGCTAAACAAGTACAAACACCGCTCGCAAAGCGTGTAGGCAGCAATTAAAACGCGCCGAGGTAGGGTGCAGTGTTTTAATCGCACTGGCCAGTGGCCAAGGAGCTGCAGAAGGGAACTGTGCTTCCCCAGCCACACAGGAGAAAGGAGGAGGAATTTCCTTCGTGCCTCTAACGTGTTGCTATCGACGGTGCTCCTTCGTTTTAGGGCTGCCCCCTTGCCCGTGCATTTCTACCTGCTGATGGATATTCATCTGCCTGTTCTTAAAATTGGCCTTCACCACAACTATTCTTGCAACCATATTAAATAGTAGTAATAGCCCCATGTTTTTGCCTGACAATGATTTGCGACTAGCAAACAAGCTGCTATTGAAGTGAATTTATTACCCTATTCGAGCAAATGCTGACGGCTCTTTGTTGGTTTTGCAGCGTTCATGAAAATCCAGTGCCAAAAAGAAAACATAGAAAATACTTTGCTATTACACAATAACAGGGGGAAAAAAAGACATTTTTAAAACATTGAACTGAGATATTTTATCAGTTTACAAGCTTAAAAATGAGCATGCACAGGAACAGCGTGTTGAATTGTAACCAAAATGTTTTGTACCTTCTGCGACAAAACCCCGGTACAGTAATGATGAAGGGGAGCAAAAAAATCTGATAATTCCGTGAGGTTTTCTTTCTAGTATTTTTTTTACTTATTTAGTGTATACCATATGATATATATTCAGCTCATGTAGCTTTTCCTTTGGACATAAATACGGAAAAAAAAATCCCATGGTTCACTGCAGTGCTCCCAAAACTTTCAGCTTTCTATTCGCTTTTGTATTGCTGTGAAATAACTGGAAGTGCATCCCAGATATTAGCATACAAATAGTATGTATAATTCAGTATAAACTGAATTGTTTATAAACATCAAACATTATTTATAGCGTGCTCACACACACACACACACATCACCATGGAAACAAAGTAATTGCCATACCATTAGGACGCAATTTCTCTGGGCAGTGAGGGAGAATGGCAATTTATCTGCATCTGGGTGGTTTCACATTACTGTTTGTGGTCACATATCTCCCCTCCAAAGCATCTTTTTGATGTGAAATTAATTTTAATTACTGAAGAAAAGATTAGATCAATATAAGAGTGAGACGATTTGAAACAGAAGAGCACATGTGAAAACACTGCAATTATTGCACAGGAGTGAAGTGAACTATTCAGCAATTGGGATTCAAAAACAAATGGAGGAATTCCAAGCCCAGTTGCAAGTCACTGTAGGCCAGTGTTTGCCATCTTGCCGTTGCTGATGGTCAATGGTTCCTGCCATCCTCCTTGCTGGTTGACAGCCTAAATGAAGTAGTATTGATTCAAAAGGTAAAAAATTGGCATGACGAGACATCCTTGTTTATAATCCCTCTAGTGAGGCCAAGGATTGAAAGGACCAGAGAGATGTTTTCCCTCCTTAAAGAAAACGAAGTATGTGCAGTACCAATATTTAAGTGTAAACAGAGTTTTAACAATCAGAAGAGTATAGGGGCGGAGTTTCTAAGGGATGTATATGCCCACACGTACAGATAGGCATCTACTGAGATTTTTTAAAGAAAATAACTAAGAATATAAGGCATTAAGATCATTGCTTTCCATGTGGAACTTGAAATGGAGGCTATGACACAAAGAAACATATTTTTAAGCCTAAGAGGGTTGATGACAAGATTATCACACCTTGGCAACAACAGCTTCCTACTTGGTCATCCCTGCAGAACAAGAGCCCTTTAAGAGAGTTAACAGCAAATGGATGATAATTCATCAGAGCATCATACTAGACTGAATTAAACCATGGCTTTAATTAATTGTATATGTTTTAACACAGGAAAACAGGATAAAATTTTCAGGTGGAATTATCAGTCCTCTCAACCAAGATGTGTAAGAGTGGACTGACAGAATCCTTGTAATTTTGATGAAAGGTTCACACTGAAGCTAATTTTGCAAAATTGCCGCAGGCAAAACTCCCAGAGATGTTAAGTCAGAGTCACAAGGTTACCCTAAAAAGATTGAACGTAGAAAGTTCCATTACTGCATGAATTGAGTTTATTCCCCAGATAGATTTCCTGTGAACTGACCTGCATTCTGGCTCATTAAAAAGTGCTCCTGAATTCAGAATCGAAGATTCCTTTGTGCAATCTGTCCTAATAACAGTGAAACCAGAATGGCTTCTATATATCTGACAGGGGCTCTTTCTCAGAATGGGGAAAAAAAAAGAGAGTCTTCTCTCTCCTTGCAGATGGAAATGCTGCAAAGTACTTTGGGAGCCTTTAGGATAAAAAACCCTGCTCGAGTAAACACAGGGTATAATTATCATCATCTGTCATCTCTGCGAATCCATACATTTTATATTCCACTTAAAACAGAAAAAAAAAAATCCTCAGTGGGATGTCTTCCAGTGAACCAATTTAGCTAATGAGAGTGAATATCAATGACTGCTGGCTAATCAGAATGGTATTAGCATAAATTTTACTTAATGAGCACATATTTGCCTGGTGCCAGGAGCAAAATGGTACCGAGCTAGAGTGTAAAATGCAAAGGATGGGTAAGTCTCAACTGGAAAAAAAAAGAATCCAGTAGCACAGATAAACAGAAATGTATCTGAGGTTGCTGTTATACTAACACTTTTTATGCAACCCGGGATTTTAAACTCACTTGAGGCTTTCCAAACTTTTTCGTTATTACAGAATCTTATCAACCCTTTAACTGTGATGAATTAAACACCCTGGGGAACTGCTTGACAAGAGATTAAATTGAACTCTCTTAACCTCATGTTGGTAGGTAGATCTCTGAGGAAACTTGTTTTCTTTCCAATTTAAGGAACGCAATACACGCGCTCTGCTGCACAGGGGAAGTATATTTTTCCTTTGTGCATTGTGTAAGGCTCTCTTCTGAAAAACGCCCAAATATTACTCTCAGCTTCAAAACCAGCAATGTTACATTGCCCTCTGTCTGCCTGTGAGCGATCTCAGGCGGAAAATTCCCTTTGGCCACTTATCGTCTTGAAGGAGTTAAGTCCCAGCAGCATCCAAGCGCTGTTATGCACACAGCGTTTCTTCCTCTTTATATCGGCTCCGTATTAGGCAGTCTGAGAAGTCTCCATGAACAATATGAAAGATTTTTGTCTACAGTAACATAAAGGGGTTAGAGTTCAATGCTCTCACAAAATATTTAATCTTGTGAAAAGTTATTTGTAGTGTCATTCTTGTATATACCTGCTTTGAAATTCCTAACCTTAGATTCTTCTATGTAAAGGAATATAGGGCACAAGTGTTCTTACCTTTGATATACTATAGGATCTAACAATATTTAACTGGTGAAGTCATTTTTGTTTCCAAACCTGTGTCTCAAATATGCTTGGGAACGTGGAAACTCACAATGCCCTTATTCATGACATCAAAATCAGTTCCATGGTAACACATTGTGATGACAAAATACACAGATTGCAAGGTCACAAGTCACACTTAAGAACAGGCAGGGGAGAAATTGTTAGTTTAATGAATAACATTAGCCAATTCCAATAGGAATAAAAATAGAGAAAAAAATAAAGTGCCTAAAGTAAACGCCCTTAAATGCACTTCAGAACCATTTCATCTTAAGTAGTTCTTCAAAGGCAGACGGCTTCCACAGCCTTCACCTCCGCAGCAAATAGAAGTCCACGTTAAAAAGAAAAGAAAGATGCCATATGCTAATGACAGCACTAGCAATGCTTTTCCTCTATACGTACAGAGAGAAACAGCAACTGCAGGGAAGAAATTTTAGCAGAAAATAAGTCATGTTAATTCCAGGCTAAAGCAACTAATGATTCTTACACTTCGCAAGGACTGTTTTTTTCCCACACAATGACAAGCCACTTTTGAAGCTTGCGTTTCCTTGGTCTATAGCCAGGTATTTGAAATATTTCTGTCACAGAAGTCAGCAATGGCAACTGTGGTACGGACTCATCTAATGAATTTGAAGTGATTCCTTCATTGCTTATTTACTGAACACTGTATCACAAGAAAACAATCCAAATTTACAGGGTTTTAATGGCCACAGGCCACCTCTGAAATGTAAGCCATTTTGCTGCAACGGCACCAACATTTGTAGGTATGAGAAATCACCACAACTAGCCACTACCTTAGTAGATAATCACCACTTAGTAGATAATGACCACTACCTTAGTAGATAAAGCCTGCAAAAGAGAGGAAGGAAAACCCCAAAAGACGAAATTGCTAGCCTGGTATCCAAACAAATGCCAGACACCTCTATGACTTTGACATCGCCATCGGATTTGCTTGTAACTTCTCAGGGCAACAACAGGAAAAATTTAGAGTACTTCAAGCAAACGAACCAGAAAACCCCGTGGTTAAGGGAATGTTCTTGCGCATGGCATTGTCTTAGGTGTTAGGTGGTTGGTCCATGAAGTTACTTTACAAAAAATAACAAGAACACATTTGAATGAGTTTTTCCTTCTAACTCTCATGATTGAGACATTCTTTGAAATCGCAACTAAAATATATCACATGCAATCTATTTGACGCAACTGTGTCATAAAATTGGCGCTATATGTTCTGTGCTTACCACAGTCTGAAAGGTCAAAGGAGAGGATAGATTTCCCTTAACTTCTTGTTTAAATACCGTCTTATTTTTATTAGAAAAGATGGGGCTTTTTTTTACCATATCATGGCAGACAGCCCTATCCCAATGCACCCTTACATAAACAGCGACTGAATAGCCAAAAAACAAATTGCAACTTATATCCAGCAAGGAGAACCTCAGATTAGTTTTCTTTCCATATATTGGCGTAAGAGATTTGAAAAGCAGGAGCATTTCAAAATAAATCGGGGAGCAGCATCTTTGGTTTCATTTAAATGGCATAAAATCACTGGATTATTCAAAAATAATGAGGCGTGCTTTGGTAAGACATTAACATTTTTAACATATTCCTGCAGTCTGGCAGCAAAGAGGATGGTAAAATTCCCTCTATATTACATAAAACTGCTTGACAGTTGCATACATACTTAGCCACAGGTGGGGGGTTCTTCTTAATTTGGTGTCTATCATGTGATGCTTCATAAGCAAAGAATAGCAGGCCATGCTGCTTTATTCAGTTGGGTTATGCTTTTACTCTTTCTTCCTGCATGTGAAAAGCATAACAGAGAACTAGCAGAGCAGAAGTAAGATGTGTTTTGTTAGTTGTCTGAAGCCCTGGGGCCCGGAACCGGATAAGTCCTGATATTATACCCTGGATTGAGCAGAATAAATCCATTTTGTTTCCTCCAAACATTTAGCCATTAAAAAAATATGAGATAGAAAAACAGACTTTGCTGTCTGCATGCCTTCTTGTAAAGCTTGTATTGTGGAAATGTCAGAATCATTAGGTCATTGGCATATATTTTGCAAGCTAATGCTTCTACTTTAATTCTCACTGGGGACTGCATGTCTGCTTTTCAAATAAAACCCAGACTGAAGAAGGTGAAGAGAGCTTAAAATGATGCTGGTAACGCTCTGTGATGGCCGATAACACTTCTAGATATGAATAATTAGGAAATATCAGCCAAGGTTGATACAACTACAGCTATTAAAGTACCTACTCTAATACCGAGCCCCACAAAAGTAATTGGTAAGCATTACAATGGCCTCGCAAATATTTGTGGCTCCTTTTAAATGCACACGGAGACATATGACTAAATAAAGTTTTTAAAGACATACAGCACAAGGAATAAATTTAACATGTGAAATTAGGCACATAATAGGAGAAGCACAGTGGGTTATACTTCAGAGAAGACAAGTGGATGAATTTGCTCCCGAATCACCAAAGACAGATGCAGAAGAAGCGGTCACAGAAACACAAGCCGCCCCATTCCAAAAATAGCTACTCCTCTCTCAAAACATATATCGCTGATAAAATCTGGCATGCGTTGAAGAAAGAGGTTAATACTAGTAGACATAATAACGCAAGTAGAAACACTCCACTCACAACTGGGAAAATAAGTCTTGAACTTGCAGCAGCAACTCCCCTGCCTGAACGCGTACTCCCCAAATCAGCTTTGCAGCTCTTTACAGACACACATACACACGCTTTCTTCTGCGATCGAGCACAGAAGCGCCTCTACTCCCGAGAAGAAGACGTATTCCTTCACTTTTAATCCTGCCCTCGCAGAAGCTGACCTGGCTGCCCTGCACGACTCCTGCAGCCCTGCCAAAGGCTCCCGTGGGGGATCAGGGCAGGGTTGGCACCTCCAGGCTTTCCACCTTGAGCCTGAACTCAAAACAGGCGCTCAAAACCCAGCCAAAAACCACTGAGTGCTACCTAGTTTAGTAGCATGGCCAGTTTAAACTGTATGAAACCACAAGTTTAGCGTGATTTTGATACCAGTTTATAAATCAACCCAGGTTTATTTGAAAACGAATTTAGAGCCAGTAGGCAAGTCAGTGAACTTGAACAAACCTTCGGACAAACACAGTTTTTATTCTGAATTTCTAAACAAATCCTCAAACTAAAGAAATCTCACGCAGTTTCTGTTTTCATTGTGGACATCTTGCACAGCCCTAACTGGTTGCAGATTTCTGGGTCCATTTTTATGTTTCTGATCCACACGTCGCGGTTGCGTGCTTCATAACAATCCTACAGGATATATCCAGACTGACTCTCACAGGAACTTCATGTACTGTGACATACTGGCTTACAGTTACATTGCTCCAAAACTTAGGAAAATCAGCTGTGAACACTGAAAGGTGCCATTTCACCTGGCATTTTTCAAGCTATCCATTTAGCTTTTGAGTACTTTAATAAATCAAAACTTTCCTGTAAACGCCTTTAAAGTGAAAATGCAAGACCCAAACAGATCGTGGGCAACGCATAAGCATAACTCTGCAGCCAGCAGAGCAGAGATACATTATAAAAGCTGAATCATGCTCTGATGGAGAAAACTTTCAGGTTTTGCTGATCTCTCCCCTCAACCTGTTCTCATTTGTATTGATTTCAACTAAAATCTGTCCGGCTTTACAACCTGTTCTGTGTATTACAGACAAATATACAAAAATTGTTCTGTGTTATTCCTCTGAAACTGTAAGAATGAGAATTGCATTATCCTATACAAATAAAAGATGAGTTTACAGGCACTCAGCTTTTATCTGTAAGTGCCTCCCCCTTTCTACACTGCAAAAGTGGGTGAAATGACCAATAAATAACTCATTAGAAATGCAAAATTAAGTTTTACTCTATTCTTGTTTGTGATTCATTCTTGTCCATCAACTAATATTTCAGCAGTTCAAAGCATGTTGGGAGAAGGTGAATTCCCCAAAACTTGAATACCGGAATAAAATAATTTTCAAAATGTATGCCCCCAAAACATTAAAAATATAATCTATGCAATGTAAATAATCCTGTCAAAGCAGCATTCTCTGACAAAGAGTAGAACGTCATCTTAAGTATCAGTATCTTCAGTGAAAGTCTGCGAGAAATAATTCAGAGAGGAAGACAGTTCACAGAGAAAACTGGGGATACCTGAATTAACACAGTTTATTTCAAATATCGTGGAAGGCAAGTAAGTTTGGAAACATTTTCAAAAAATAAATACATATTTTCACAGTCGGCTTTGGTTATAGATTTTCTCTCATTATTGGCTCAGTGGTACATCTGTTTAATCTTAACTGTTGTACAAAAAATAGTTTGACAAGTATTGGCCTCCTGCATTTTCCTTTCCAGATCAAGCACAAGAGTAACTGGAACATGATTAAAAAGACGACCATTTATCGCTCCTGCGAGAACGACAGCAATGTTTTTGTGGGTTGGAGCAAAAGAAGACACATGCTGCAAGAGAACTAGCCCTCTAAAAATTTAGCTGACTCCGTGGAGAGCCCTCTCTGCCTCGGTTTCTCACTAATTCCTTCTTTTCACAGTTTGCTTATTCTTTAAAAGACTTGCTATAGTTTGTAAGTTGCAATGCAAAATTCTCTGGAATGATGATCACTCCTGAGCATTATCTGGTGCCATAAATTTGGAGGCGGCCTCTAGAGCTTGAGGAAAAGATAAAAGGGTAAGTGCAGGGCTCATGTCAGTCACAGCACTGCTCCAATACATCTGGCATGCAACTGGAAGAAGTTCAAGCAACATTCCTCTTCATGAGGACAACGACCGGGGGGAGGGCAAAAGTAGCTATTATTTTCATAGTACTGTGTCAGAAGCACTAGATTTATTAAGGAGAAGAGCAAACTAAATTGCCATGCTAAATTACATAAATCACAACAATTCAGTTTTAGGAAAAATTAAGCTACGGGAATAGAAATTTCCTAGGTGAGACGAAAAGATGGAAAGACTTTTGAGGTATTTATAATAATTTTTTGACTGTGACTGCGACTGCTTAAATTTGTAATCAGATTTTGATTTGGTTCTGTGGATCACAGAATCAAAACTGAAGAGGAAGGCTGACTTGATTTGGATACCAAAAGGAAGGTGGAAACAGGGACGAGTTACCCAGGAGGAACAGAGACAGTGCTTGAGCTGGCAGGGATAGAGCTGGGAAAGCCAAATCTCAGCTGGAGCTGGCACCAGCAAGGGATGTGAAAGACAAGAAGGGTTTTTTGTAAGTACATTGACAGCAAAAGGGAGGTGAAGAACACCATGGGCCCGTTGCTCATTGGGATCTAGTGATAAAGAACATCTAAAAGGCTAAGTTACACGATGCCTTTTTGCCTCAGTTTTCACTGGTAGGCTTTGCCTCCATACCTCCCAGGTCCCTGTGCCTCCCAGCAGAGTCCACGGGCATGAGGTAGTACCCACAGCAGAGGAAGACGAAGATGGCGATCACGTAACCCACTTGGACATACAGAACTCCATGGACTGGAACAGATGGGTCCGAGGGTGCTGAAGGAGCAGCCCAACACCACTGCGAGGCTTCTCTCTGTCCTCTTGAAAGGTCATGGCAGTCAGTGGAGATTCCTGGTCACCAGAGAAAGGCAAATACTACACCCATCTGCAAGAAGATGGCCCGGAGGGTGGTCCAGGTCTACTGATCTCACCCGTGGCCCCTGGGAAGGTTGTGGAGCAAATCCTCATCGAAGCCATTTCTAGGCATAAGGAGGGCAAGAAGGTGACTCATAGCAGTCAGCATAGATTTACCAAGGGCAAAGCGTGCTGACCAACCGCATTGCTTTCTCTGACAAGCTGACCATTCCTCTGGATGAAGGCAGTGCATGTTGTATACCTTGGCTTCAGCAAGGCTTTGACATAGTCAAACCCCAGGACAAAAAGAAACAGAGTGTGCGTGCCCCTGCTGTGAAGAGGAAAAGAGAGGAAAACGTTGTGGGACTCTCTTCATATACAGCTATAACCAGTAACTGAAATATCACATTTTTACAGGTTAAACTTTGGTGTGTAAGTTATTCTCACACCCAGAGAGTGTGTACAGGCCGCTGGTTAGTTGAAGTTACAAAAACAGTTTTGAAAAGAAAACCTATTTATATGAAAACGAGTTGATAAAAGCTTTCTTTGATGACACTAGAGTGAAATCAAACCGTTATGTGTGGATATGAACTCCATGTGAAAGTATAACAAAATCTTGAAGAAATAACATTTATAATTGTTTTCTTATAAAACATTTTCAGGAAAGGGAGTACTTACTCAAGGACTGAAAATGCCAGATATTAGGTTGTTAAGAAAGTGAATACAGTAGGAGGACAGAAGCCACTAAAAGGTAGAAAATATATTCTCAGATGCTTTTAATGGCATAGAAAACATATCAACAGAACACAAAATAAAGTTAACAGAACTCTATTTCCCTCTTACATATGTGCCAACACGTACTTTGAAATGTACTTAGACTAAAACTTAAGGAAGAAATTAGACTTCTTACTCTTAATCTAGCAGAGAGTACTGATGCAGCTTTAGAAGGGGTCTTATCTCTGCCAGCTCCAGAAGAGAAAAGGAAAACTCTTTACTTACAGCTACTTCGTAAGGGGCAAGCCAATGCCTGTGTACAGAACTCCACATATCTACCAGGAAAGACGTTTCTTAATAAATGTATTTTGCCTCTCCCCCTCTCATCTCACCCTAAGTACTTCAACCGGGTTGTGGAAAATTTCTTTACAAAAAGACTTCACGTGTGTGAAATTTTAACTTACGCCCTCTGAACACAGTGCTTTACTGTAACTTTTAGGCTACGCTCTGCACCCATATCGTTTCACAAAAGGATATCCAAGCACGGGAAGGTACTGAAGTTTACCGATGGCATTTTGCTGTGGGTAAAAAGAATGGAACAGTATTGCAGACAGGGAGCTGGCAGTGTAAGTTTGGAACTTGACAGACGGCAATGTAAATGTAGGGGTGAATAATTAACTCATGTAGGAAAACCAGGACTGATCTAGGGGCCCTGCTAGGCCTTGTGGGGTTATAGATGGTTATCAATATTTCTCTACTTACAGAGAAGGAAAGTACACAGGAATGATAAATTTGGCTGAAAAAAAATGTATCCAGTCTGGCTACTATAACCGTTCATCTAAAAACTTTAATCTGCAAAAAATGGACAGTGTATGAAAGAGGCTAATCATAACAATTAGCCTAAGAACAGTTTATAAAGAAGACACCCTTCCATTGATTCTCTGATGGCAATCGCTATATACAACTGTCAACTGGGCCCACCACGTGAGGCCTTGCAACAACATGTTTGTGAAGATGGCAAGCACCAGCGACTATAGTTAATGCTGCAGGAAACCTAACTTAAGCTGAATGCCAGTGAATATGGCCAGGAAAATGCAAAGTCTCCGGTACTTAGGCATGCATGAAAAAAACAGTTCCTCTTTTGCAGAAGCAGACTGCAAACCACTTATGACAACGGTGGAGGAAAGGGTTTCACAAACACAACTTTGCTTGAAAAGGTTTTTCTTTCAGTTACAGTTGGATGATTTATAACTAGAATATAAACCTGGAAAAGACCTCATGTCAGCAGACACTCTGTCTGAGCTTTCAATAAAAGAGAGGTAGTACAAACACCAGAGTCTGATGTTGTTCATGTAAATAGGTTTGAGAAAATTTTCTCAGTCTCAGACAGGATGCGGTCTGTCACTGCAAGAGATCGTAATGCAAAAATTAGACTTTGCAAAAGGTAATATCAGCGATTAAGGCTGGCTGGCCTTCCGAACGTAAACCTACTCCTTTTAACAGCTTTGAAGGAAAAATTTATGTTGCAGATGGTACTTTACTCAAAGGTTCTAGATTGGTAGTGCGTAAAATTTTAACGTAGGAAATGCGAAAGTGAGTACATGAAAGGATACCAGGAGTGGAGAAGACTGGTTAGAAACACATAGTATTTGCCTGAGAACTAATGCAGATACGAGGTGGGCGGGGAAGAAACCCCAAACACCACAACATCAAATGTCAAAAATAAGAATATTCAGAAACTGGGGGGGGGGGGGGCTCCGATTGTAATTTTAAACAAGGTTAGACCTATAGGCCACATTTGGTGTGTATGGGTTTACGTACACAGATGAATAACTATTCATGTTTTGGTTATGGACTACTATCCCTAATTTCCAGCAATATCACCATTAGAGCATGCAACTATTGAATACAAAAATCACATATAAAATTTTTGTTTGCATAGAAGTTACCTGCCTTGGAGAACTACTGATGCTATTAATGCATTTTTGTAAATTTCTAGACATATATTGAAACAAATCGAAGCAGAAGACATACCGTGACAGTATATCACATGACTTAATGTCTTTGTATTCACAAAATAGCACACACAAGGTATTTGACAGCAAGTGCAGTTATAAAAATCACTTGTTTCCTGTAAAACATGTTTATTAATTTCTCTGACAAGATTACTAAGAAAATCCATACAAATAGTGCCCACCTTAAAGCTGCACAAAAGAAAGAGGAAAGATAAACAGCCTGAGACTCCAAGATCCAAACCAGAGCAGACTACAAAAGACAGAGAGGATCAGCCAACATCAGTTTAAGGGATGGAACAAAACATTGTGGAGAGCTACAAGCAAAGAAGCACGAGTTCACAGCCTGACAGAGAGCTGTACAGAACTGCTGCATCATCACTTAATCTTTTACCCCTCCTTCATGGAGAAATGAAAGAGTAATGGGTTCTCGGTGAGGTCCAACACCTTATTTTCTCTACTTAGTTTACAGTCATTAATGTAATTAGCCTGACTTTGATCAGTGATCCATCTCTCTCCCAAACTCTTCATCTGAGCAGTCATTAGCTTACATTGAAAATGCCAAGTGATTTGTTGGCCACCACCTAAAGACAGAAGATGAGCCTCACAGAACCTTACAGTCCAGGTAGACAACCATGATGATGGCAGATGGGAAAAGGGAAGCAACAGAAGCTGAATATCAAGAGATAAGCAGGGGAAAACCAGACATACTAATTCCTTTAGTATGTTATTAAAAAGTTCCCTTCCCATCTCCTCCAGCATCTTCTTTCAGGACAGTTTAAAGAAATAGGTCATCTTCTGGGCAAAGTGAGGTTTGAAAAGGAGACGGTAAAAGACAGACAAGTTTCATAGTGCGTATATTAATTTGCTCCAAGGAAAATTGCCCCGAGACTATGGGGTGCAGTCATCCCGCAATGTCTGTTCCTGCTCAGCTGTATTAATCATCCAGAACTGGTACTAGTTCAAGACCCCTGACTAGATTTCTAGATTTGCAAGCAGGCTATGGATTTATTATAGCCATTTGGCCTGTCTTGACCCCTTCCTAGATCTCTGCCCCATTTTGTGCATTTAGACCTCAATGGAGGAAAAAAAAAAATTATAAACGTACTTAACTTTAAAGGTGATTAAAGCCTGCAGACATCAATAGCAGGTAAGCACATAATTACTTATGTCTAAAATAAAGATGAGATTTGTACACTTTAAGTGCATTCCTAAACGGATTTCTTATGGGAGATTTTTTTCATCTTGTTTTGCTCACCTGCAAAGAGTCTAGCACAAAGATTTCTGTGAAGAAATAAAAGCAGAAATGTTTCCTTGGCAGGGATATTTAAGAAAGAAACAACATTTTGATTTGCTTGGAACATAGTATATTTTAACATATATTAATTTCTTCAAACATTTGTAGTACCTGTGTGAAGGGGGCTTCAAGACAGTGTAATCTACCTTTTGATTTTTTGAGTATAATGTCCATGCCTCAACTTTTGATTCAGCCACAGTAAACAAGAAAGCTTCCTTCTCTTTTTGTAAGGCCTGTTTGATGCTGTTGCTTGATCTTGAATTAGTTGTTGACTCATATCAAATGCAAATCAAGCCCTTCTACAGGATGAATCATAGCTGCCCTTGGTTAAGGGGGTCAGAAGAGATGAGAAGGGAAACATTACATTTCTGGACAATACTGATGACTGAGGGCTTGTGTGACTCATACTTAAGAGGGCCGATATGCACTTTCAAGTCTTAGGAGATTAAGAAGCAACTTCAAACGGGGCTTTCAAAGGGAGAAGAAAACAGGAACTGGAATAAGCAACGGACTAATGCACATGGCCACATCCTGAAGTCCTCACTGATGCAAGATTCCCATTGACATTAACTTTATGGTTTGTAAGCGCTAAGCTTAGAGTTCATGGTTTAAGACTGACCGTCAGTTAGCTGGGAGTTTCAAATAGCTGCAAGTCCACTCAGTAGAGTTTTAAAGTAATTATTTTTGGTCAGATTTTGTAACAAACAGGAATCCAGAGAGCTATATGTAATTTTCCACAAAAAAGTTTCCTTCTCATATACATGGCATTGTTATGAAAACTGCGGACACATCTGTGGTTACAAGGAAGAGGATATGGAGGGGGGTATTTCTATTTGCTGAAAATTAGATGTGGAGGACAACTCTCAAAGAAGTATCAAATAAATTATTTTTGTATCCCATCAAATTTTATGGGAAATTACTATGAAATTAGAAAAATGTCCACCCATGCAGCAAAGTATATCCTTACTGATGAGAAAGAGAGACAGAAACAACACATTATAAAATCAGTAAGTCAGAAGTGTACCCACTTTTGCAACTTACCATAGAGAGAAATAACCATTTCTTCACAAACATAGGTGAAGAATAATTTTTCTTCAGTTCACTAAAAACTGAAAGAGATTTTTGGCTACTCCTTTAAAGACTGTTTTTTGAGGGGGTTATTTTTTTTAATCAAAGCTTGTTCCATCCATTACTTTCCTACCTACCACATACATTACTACACATGAGCTCCTTCTGTATTTGGCTACACCATATTTAATTGCAGAACCTATACGGGTCTCTTTGAAGGACAAGGAATCAACATATCTTTTGTGTATGAGCAAGATTTTGTCTTAATCCCATAATAATTTTCTAATCCCTTTCATATTCTTGTCACTGGTGCTTAAGACAAAATCTTGTAAAATGGCTTTAAAGCAAAGTCAAGGTGTTGCTCAACTAGTTTAAAAAGAGCAAGGAAGAAGAGAATTGCCTATTTTTAGAGCAGTACTTTAAAGAGTTCAGATGGCTCGGTGAAGAACATTTTGGATTAAAGAACAAACGCAATTAGGATTGCTTGGCAATTACACTGGAGTAATCAGCCAATGAACCTGCACAGAGATATCCTACTTCTACCACTTCTACTGCCCACCCAAAGGAGGGCATTGTACTGCATGCCAATGATCCAACCAACGCCTGCTATCAGTAGGCAGTCGTCCATCAACCCTCCTCCTCCTCCAAAACCTCTAGCTGAAACCTCGCCCCCCTCATCCCCGTCAGGCTTGCCAGTGGGTGTAAGGGATCCATGGGATCTGCATCGCTGGGAGCTGCGTTGTCTGCTGGCTTCGCCCACCATCCTTTCCACTCCTCTAGACGGTACCAACCAACTGTACTAAGCCACATGTTCTGATATGACAGATTAAACACCAAGAATGAGGAAATCAAACAGCACGCAAAATCCACCAGGCAAGTTCGCTGGACAAATATTTCCAATTAAATCTGCAGCAGGGGCCAAGTTCACTGGGAAGCTGGCTCTGTAACCAGAAACCTCGCAGTCAGCCAGACGGGTTTCATGTGGTTGTGCTGTGCTGCGTGCAGTCTGGCGGCAGTGAAGCTAGTCCTGGGGAAAAGACGCAGTGGGAGGATCATAAAACCGGGGGGTGTGTGCTTCAGGGCTGGCAACCACTTTTTTTGGTTGCCATTTAAGCAGGCAAGGCAATGGGGTTCGGGTGCCACACTCCCCTGGGCATCTCTGGAAACATGGGTTGGTACCCAGGAGACACGACACAGAGATGTCCCCGTTGTTTCCTGCTCTGAGCTGACCTTCTGCCTCAGCCCAGCCTTTCTGGGACAGTTTCATGTTCATTCAGCACGGACAACACAGGCACTAAACCATCTGCCTGACTTACATTGTTAATAAGCTTAAAATCTTCTGTCTGTCAGAACTGCTCCTGAAGGCAAGTCAAGCACTCACTACACATTGCTCCTTTAAAACAACGTTAGATTTCTGTCTTGCCAGAGCTTCAGTAACTGCAGCTTTCAGGTTTTGGCTAGCACTGAAACAGTTTCTGTAAAATATACCACAGATAGCTTCTAATTTGAAGATATTAGCATGAATAACAATGTGTTTGATATGCATTCGGCCAGTTATGTCCTTGGTTAAAAGAGTAAAGCCTCTAAGAAATGTTTCAGAGAATATGTCCACAGAAAGGACTGGTATGCATTTGGGGTGTCTATTCTTGTCTGTTTAAAATGAAAATAGAAAATCAGGTTGCCTAGGATTTCCATTTTGACATAGCTTTGTAGTTAACATTTGATATCAAGCTGCTAATTACACACAGGTGGTGTAATAGTCAAGTGATAAAAATTAGAGGCTTATGGCACAGAATACTTACAGTTTTGCATAGATTGTAACATTTTCCAGCGAGCAACGCTATACTGGACTTACAAAACAAAGCCATACAGTTAAGACCCCAGATTCCCACTTGCAGAGAAACAGCACGAAGACCAACAACTCCCACTGCCCAGTAGTATCTTCTGTGCACCTCACATCAACCTCTGATGGAACTGATGCATACTCATCATCCATTTAGGTAAACTCACGCATGGGGCTTTCTGCTTTAAATTCCTCTTTTTAAAACATTGTTTTAAATACCTTTACATCTACATGGAAATGCTGGAGGAATAAACTCCCTGGCAATATTTATCTTTTTTTTTTTTTAATATATATTATGTTGTATTTTATATAGCAGTGTTTTCTATTTCCTCAACTAAAATGAGATTTAAAAAAAAATCTGCACTAGCCCACAGTCCCACCTGTATCTTTCGTTACGTGACAGCTGGGTACAGATTTATTAAGGGCAGCTAATGGGTCTTTACTCTCTCCTTCCTCCACTTGCAGCAGCTGTGGCAGCGCATTGCTTTGGCTCTTGGATTGCTGTCCGGCCGGATTAGATAGGATGTACGGCAATCTGCCAGCCTTGATGAGCAGCCGCTGCCCTGCCCGTGTGGGTTGGACACATCCACGACTCATGGGCTTACTAAAGGACCCTTGTTCCTTCACACTCACCGTTCGCGAGCCAGGCCTGCAGATGCAAACTCCTTCTGAATGATAAACAGGGCTGCACCCAGCCCTGCATACACCTATTTACTCAGGCCAACATATGTAACTGATTAACAGAAAAGAACATTTAATATCAACAGCCCCTGTACAGGTCATTCCAGCCTAGATTTCAGATTCATCCACAGTGAGGTCCAGTTCGGTCCTGCATTCATCCACCCCGGGATGCCATCACTATTAACTGAGACCAGGATCCCCCCGCGTTAGGCCAAAGGCACATACACAGAAACAACAGCAAGAAGCAGCAGTGCTCCAAAGAGCTGGCAGCCTGAACAAGCCGTTAGGAGGAGAGATGGGAGGACAAACAGAAGACAAAGACACAGAACAACTCTCTGAAAGGAGCTTAGGAGCAGAAGTCTCACTTACTTTCAACAGTGCTTTTGCAAACTGCATCCCAAATGACTTCTCCAAGATCACATAGGAAGTCAGCAGTGAAACTGATACAAGAATAGCAGTCCAGTACCCACAGGACTCCAAAGTTCCTCCAGGATGGCTGGAGGCAGACTTCAAACAGTATAGATAACCAAACTGAGAGATCAGATCCGAGTCAGGAAAAAAGTTAAATAGTCCAGCAGTGCTGCTGAAAACAAGCAATATGGCACTGGCGCTAATGCTAGCCTCAGCATCCAAACCACTGAAAAGAAAACCATGGCAGCAAGGCTTGCAGAAGAAAAGGGCTCAAAACCTCACAAACAGCTCTGAGAGAGGGGGAGAAGGATCTGCAAACTCTGCAATCATCCATACAAAACTGCATCAAGACGTATGGCTAACGAGGTCCTCACGGTCTGATGAACAACACGTATCCCTGGCTCATGACTTAGTGCAGGCTTAAGATGAGAGAACTGCAACTGGGAAAGAAAATGAACGTAACCAGAAGAAATTAGAAAATGGAAGAAGGGCTAAGGGGGAGGGAACAAACCCAAGTCCCTCATTTCTTTCATGCAAGCAACAGAAATTCCCAAATTTAAGGAGCAACCTTGAATTCTAGTTTGGGTTTGGCTTTTCTTCTTATGTGGGCATTTTCTTTTTTGTTTTCATATTTTTTTTTATTCTAATATGATGCCAGCAATAGCAAACCATATGCTGCAAAAGATGGCTGTCCAGGTAAGTAATGAAGTGGCAAAAAAAAAAGAGTTCCTAATGCCTCAGACCCCTGCCCTGCTAAAGGGGTGGCCTGGCTCCAAGGTGCTGAAGGACAAACCAGTGTGTTGGCGAAGCAGTCCTAGCCTTCATCACTCAGTGGGTTAAGCACAGTCCAACAAAACTATTGGGACTTTTCAAGACTTTTTCTAGGCACCCCTGAAAGATCACACAGGGGAAATGTTCATGCTGTGTTTGGAGACGCAACACAGTGCTGCTGCCAAGATCCAGTTTGCTGCCCAGGCACACCACACATCTGCAAGTGTGCAGCCCCTCCTTGGCCCTCCATAACAAAGAGGACCCCACATACTTGAGAAGACAAAGTGGCTTGATACGCTGCCAGGTAGGACTAGAAAGTCTCTCTGCACAGAAACGCACCAGAGACTTGTGTGTTGCACTCATGGCCACTCCCGAGACACGTCACTAAGAGCTCTGTAGACACCACCATGAGGCAGCATCACACAAGGAGAGGACATTCAAAACTCTATGCAACCACCACAGAAGATTGCTTTATCTTTAACCTTTGTCTCCTCAATGAAGCCACGTAGCTATATTAATGTTCTGGGCACAGTTTATCACAAAGGCTCTTTGTGTGTGTCTCCGCAGCAGTCCCTTTTCCCTCCACAGGAGATGTCCAGGTTAGGTCGTCTTCTCTCCTGGCAGCAGTCTGGGCTTATTTACCCTCCTGGAAAGGAGTCCGAGGGAAACAAATAACCCCAGGCTCTCAAAATCAGGCCTTTGGGAGGTTTAGGATAAACAGTCTTTGTGGAAACTCTATATAGACAAGTATTTCACAAAGAGAAGTCCTTAGCTGTATTGTGTGCCCCGTGCAATAGTAGGCATCACTGCTTCTCACATTAAAAAAATTTGGCCTTGGTCCTTGGGGGTTGGGATGGGTGGCAGGGAGGTTGAGTTGTGGCTTTTCTTTTTTAAAAAAAGTCATCTACTCTCTAGATAACTTCTCTCTGCAAACTGAGGCTCTAACTAGTTATAACACCTTACACTAACATGACTTTGGCAATATCAGCCACACACAATGCCACAAATTTAAAAATTCTAGTGATGAAAGAGACAACAAAAGTGATGTCAGATATTGACACATTAACCAGAGGAACACTGAGATGGGTCTGCCCAGGCTCTTATCCTAAGCACCCTAAAAATACTTACAAGGCTTTTAAACTCAAACACTAGGTTCATTTCCTCCACTCCCCTGTCCTCCAAAAAGCCCTCAAAGTGAGACAGAACGGAATAAACAGATTAAAAGTAATTATTTCCTCACCTGATCCCTGTGTTGCTGCAGGGTGCATCTTTTGGAGCTTGCTTGCTTTTCACCATCCATAATTCTCCTTACAGTGAGGCAGGACCTACCTGGCTTGCAACAGTCTCAGCATACCTTGAAGTCTCTCAGTGTGCATCTGCCCCTTCTTCTCAGAAGCCACCCACTCCCCGCTGCTTTAGAGCTCCCTGCCTGGTGCTCCTTTTTCTGCCCCTCAGCTGGCACTTGGGACTTTGCAGAACACAGGCTGCTGTCCTGGGAATTTCAAGAGAAGGACAAAAAAAAAGGGGAAAACCTGCTATATTGTGGTAAAAGATGATTCACAACACTTGGAGGTAACACAGTCCAGAATAATCATAGTCCTCATTAAAAATCAAAGCAACCTTAAAAAAGAAAAAAAAACACATTTTAGCCCATTTTCTAATGGAATAAGTAGAAAGTTGCAAAGCGGTGTGCTGCGTGACAAGGTTGACTCAGAAGCTGAATTTCGCGGAGCGACGCTCTCCTTGCCTGGTGACACAGAGCTACTGGGCGTGGTGAATTTAGCAGGCACATACATGTGTCAGTGGTGTTAGGAAAAGAGAGTGGATAACAGAAGATACGAACGTGGAGACTGCCCTGAGCAGACCTGAGCCAGAGCTTTTAGAAAATGGAGTGAGGCAATGTGGACCTCCTTTTGTGATGGTGGTGTGCATCTTCACCTGGAAAACAGAGCTGTACACAGTCTCTCCAAGTACACAGCCTTGCACTAAAGAATATTCCTGACTTGCACCACCAGTTTCTCCTCCCTGTACAAAAGGTTCGAACAGTCATGGCATCCACTTCACTAAGCTATACAGAAACACTCAGAAGACGAACATTATTCTGTAAATTATCCTGTTAAATAGATTCACAACTAGTAATTTTATTCATTAAGTTTCCAGCCATGTTACAGTCTGTTAGTCCTGCTGCCTCTTGTTCAGTCACCTACGTGATGTCAACGTTCAACAGCAAACGTTCTTTTCTTTTAAATAATGGCAGGTATGTTCCCTCGAAAAATCCAAATCCTTGGTTTTGCTTCACACATACCAACTCTCAGGAACTGACTCTGGGGAACAACTCTTGAACCTTCCTGTGGGAAAGACAGGTTGCTTTTTCTGAGAGATGTTTAGAGCCTAGGGAAAGCGAGTGTGAAGAAGCACACAATCAACAGAGAAAATAATTCAAAATAAGGGAGCATTTAAAAATCCTTTCTTTGGCTAACACTGGCAGTAAATGTCTCGCTTGAAATACTGCAGGGAAAGTCGGCTTGCCTTCATGGGAGAGCTATGGCAAAGCAGGAAGCTAAATCCAGTAATTAACAGTGAGATTTTAGCTCTGACAACATAAAACATAGCAGAGCACAAGGAACTTTCTAATATTTTCCATTTCTCTATAAGAACAAGGGCAGAGTTTAAAATAATGCTCGGGACTTGGGTGAGAGTTAATCATTCAACAGCAGCTTGTAGCAAGAATCCCCTGACCCTCTTTTGGAACAATGCTGGACACTCTTTGGGCACTCGGGTCTACATGAGTAGATCATGTTTTGCAAAATCGGTGCCTGATGTCCCGGCTAAAAGAATTCAGCCTTATTGCTTATGCAAAGAGTGATCTGAAGTAGATACAATAGAACTACAAGGGAAGGGATACAGGACTTGCCTGATCGTTCAACCGTAAGGGTGTGCTGAAAGATTTCTTTCTGAGCCTCCTCCGGCACAGCCCCACAGTGAAAGCTACTGCCCCGGGTCTACAGAAGTCTGATTACTGTGCACACCGTGCACTAGCTCGGCAATGAAGTCATTCAGTAGTCTGATTAAAATAACATCTTCTAATTCCCTTTTTGTTGTAATTTACAGTCTCTCTCCTTTGGCTGAACCTGCCAGCCATCCTGGAGGTGAACAAAGAGAATGTGCTAAAGTTGCCAATTCTGGGGCGTGGTGTGAGAGAAAGCTTTTGTTTCCAGAGGTTGTATTTACTCTGGAGACAGTTAATCAAAGCTCCGCAGAGCATTGTAATTCTTCTGTTCCTTTCGTTCGGGTATGAACTCTCTGGTGTCTGATCCCCACGACTGTCTTTCAAATCCCCACAGTAAGCTCACTCCAATGTACCTTACACTAGGGCTGGTTAAGAAAGATTCAAGCTTTTTCAGAATGGCTTTAGATAATTAAATTACATCACTCGTGTTGTTGTATTTCATATTAGCACCATGGACACCAGCTAACTTTCCTACACAGCTGAAATGAGTGTCAGGACTATTTCAGCAGAAGTACATTTAACACTCACAGCCCAAAAGAGGACTTGGATGGAGGCAGTTCCATTGAGGAAGTGAACATTTGGGACAATATGGTCCGTCTGTCAAACACCTAATGTAAAATCAAGGGACAATTCTCACAGAGACATCCAAAATGAGTGGATGACAAAGGTGTGTGTCTTAGATTTTCTGATCTTCTCAATGTGTTATTAACTCTCCTCTTTGATAAACCACATTGCCTCCAACCATACATGAAGACTGCACATGCAGAATCAATGCCTGGTAAGTCATTTGCCTTTCATTTAAAAACCACACAGAAAACTCTCTCTGAAGTCCTCTGGTGACACCAGTATACTTTTCTTTTTCCCAGGTACAGCTTAACAAAATAATAAATTACTTCAAATAGCCAGGTTCTTGATTTGATCTTACACCAAGCCTGAAGTCTACAATGAAAGACTCTAAAGCAAAACAAAACTACACTGGAGCTACTTGTCCTACTGAGACTGACAAATCTAGTTGAAAGCTTTGTTATAAAGCACAATATTCTCTTTTCAGCATAGAGTTACACAGCGAAGAAACTTTCTCGATAAAAGAAATTGTGTGCTACTTAACATGCAAATATTATAAGCCTCTTTTGAAATACAGATACTCGAATAAACAGATTCATAAAGCCAGTGAAAGTTTTTTAGCATGGATGTGGATGCCAGTTATCCTAGATAAACATTAAATATGAAGATCGTGCATTTATTTTTAAACTGTTATTTATTTTTTAAATGGTTCCATTACACAAATGCAAATAAAGCACACCAGAAACAGAACACTCTTGAGGCAAGTCCCCTGAGCGCTGCCTTCATGTGTATATCCAGTCCAGAATATGCCTTATGGGCAGTGAACTCCAAATAATTTCAGCCTGTCTCCTTGGAGAGGATGCTGCTGTATCTAGGATCAGTTCTGGGTGGTCTCCAGTTGCATTGGAGAGACTGTTTTAATACAGATAATTTAATATTGTAAAGTATTTTGTGACTCTTTGGGGAATGATGATAGTGAGAAAACTGTGCCATTTAATGCAGTTCCTTCGCCATCTCCATGAGATGAACCACACCAAGACCTACCTACGTCACCTTCAGTTTGTTTGGACTGAACTTTAGCCAACTCATTCCAGTGTCAGCCAGATGCTGAAGCTGGGAAAGGAGCACTGTACACCAATCCACCAAATTTGGTGGACAGGGCATTAGACTGGGATGCAGAGCTATGGATTTGTCCCAGGTTTACTGCTGACTTGTGACCTTGGTTCACTTTACCTCTGCTTTAGTTTTAGCTTTGGTAATCTTGCAGCACACTTTTGTAGAAATATCTACAACTGTGAGCAAGCTGGGGTTTCTTGTGTGCTACAGCACCAAATACAAACAGCAGCAGCAAAGCACCAAAGAGGCTGTGCCGTGAAATACTAACAGGAGGCTGCCTACACACCAAGGCATGGAAAGAGCTCGGGAGCCAGTCGCAACCCCTCTCCCACCAGAAAAGCACTGGAGTAGTGCAGCTATGCTCCACATTCCCCAGATTGTGCTCTGCTGAGAATTGCCTCATCCCATGGCATTTGCTCCTTGACTTTTGTGCAGTGGAAACCATGAACTGATGATATACAATACCTTTTCTGCTTTTCCAGTTTCACGTTTCAATGAAAATCAATGCAACAGATACTACAGAAGCACAATCTGTGCTCAGAAACAGCAGGAAAGGTGATCTGTGATACAAGCTTTGTGTTAAAATGGAGTCTACCACACGAATGAAATCAAGTCCGTGAAAGACAGTAGAGGAGAGCAATACAACCCCAGCCCACAAACCAGTGCATTCAGATGCATTAACAAAAGATCACGGCTAGTCGTAAAAAAATACTTGAACACAAAGCCCTTTTGTATCATCAGAAGATGATTGTGATCTAACAAGTCCAGCTCAATATCCACCTGAAGCACTCTCAGTTTGCTTCTACACTTCCTCACTCTTGCCTTCTAGCATTAGGTCCACGTCAACATCTGAGAGAAAGCTGCTTCTAATTAAACATGCAAATTCTTACCCCGTGCACTTCACACTGTGCTAGCATATGCAACACTGATAAAGTAACAGAAGTGATTCTAAGCCACAAACAGTTAAATGGGGGCTCCTTCCCTTTGCAAAGTGTTGCTCTTTGAAGTGGCAGTGTTTTGACTTACTCTGTCTTTGTTAGAAGCTAAGATTGTGCCACTGAAAATCTATGGTGAAAATCTGTCCCCTACTGAATGGCAAAACTCCCAGCAACTTTAGCAAGGCCAGGAACAGATTTCATCCCCTGTATCTATAGCAACTCAGAGGCATAAATTGCATCCATGGGACCTTAAAAGTCAGAAAGCAATGGGTGGCAATCATAACGAAGCTGTTTTTCCCAGGATTCTTAGAAAACAGAAGACAAATAAATAAAAATCCAGAATATTTTAACATTTCATTTCCCCAACCCCTCTTCATGAGCAGCTACAAGTCCTCAGAGTTTCCCACTGCCAGTGGTCAATGATATCATTCACAGTGATTTTTCTACACCCTTCATTCGCTGGCCTTTCTTAGGGCTGTTACGGTTTCCTGTGGGCTTTGGTTTGATTTGTGTTTTTCTTGGCCATAAGCTAACCTGAAAATATGAGGCTATTTCAGGCAAAAGTATCAAAAAATAAAATAAAGTCTGTTTTTCAACCCTTATGGCTGCATCCGTATGCCTTCTGCCATTCTGCCCAGTTAGCATTTTTAAAACACATTATTTATTTATTATTTATTTATGCATTCAATTGAAACTGCAGGAGTGCTCAAGGCAACCAGAATATAATTACAGAGCCTGTAATTTGGCAATAGAAATCAGGTTCTTTCAAAAAGTGCTTCAAGTTCTTGCAAAAAGACACTTAGAGAAGCTGTGCTGTCACTGGCACCTTGGTTTCTCCCATCATCCACAACAGGGCTCCTTTTGCCACAGGATGCCACTTCGTGCCACAGCGAGGCACGGGTTCGGGCTGGAAAAGCAGCCCTCACTCTGATGACCTGCACTCCTGCTCCTTCCTGCACTGCCTGGGTGTTCCTTCGGAGTTTTCTTTCCCATCGCTTTCCCCAGGAGCAGGTTCTGATAAGACGGCACGATTAAGCGATACCTCAATGAATGCTGAAGGCTGCACTTTCAGCCTCCCCTTTCCTTCTCAGGAGAAAAATTCCGCGCTTGCCATAGTACAAATTGACATAGTACTTTAACAAACTGCCTATATCTATGTGGACAGCCAAACATAATTGAAGGAATATTCTAATATTCAATTAGTCATTTTTTCAACTGGTACGAGTCTAACACTGTAATCATGACATTACAGGACACTTGCATAGTTTGATGTGGTCTTTTTATAATAATATAGAAGGCAATGGCATCATTTTGTCCAACTGAAAATCTACACGGTGGCATTGAATCTAAGTTTTTCCAGTTGCTGAAATTAATCTCACCATTCAAAGAAAAAGAGAAGAAAAAGCCCCCAAGGGAATTGCATTCCTAATTTGTTGAAAGCTGCACATAAAACAAAACAACCTTCCACCCAGAGCCCTGCAGATTTATCCAGTCCTTCTTGCATGTTAAGGTGCAGTCATGAAGCAACTGTAAATTATTAAGGGTAAAACTGCAGTTATTTTGGCTGATGCTACTTAGAACTGCATTCCTTCTTACCAAAGAAAGGAACATACTGAAGTGCAGACCAGTCTAACTGCTGCAAAGCTACTTTGAAGTAAATGAAATAAAGTGATTCAATAAAATGGGAAAAAATTTTGCCAGTGGGATGTGGGAAATGCAGAATGTAATATGCTCTGAGTTTCGTGCACTGTCTTCTGATGGATTTGCAGGGGAAGTCACTTATGCTTGGGATCCAGCAAAGCTGGTGAGCATGAAAACCTCCCTCTGATGCAACAGAGCTCACCCAAGTTATCACTTGGGTAAAGGTGGGAGCCTTAGACGGTATCCACAACCTGGGTGATTCCTGAAGAATTTTAATCCAATTACTGCTTTGGAAAACATTCAGTCTGTGGTTTTAACAGTCTACCCAAGCTTATTCTATGACCAGAAAACTTATGAAAGAGCTATTTGGACAAGGCCAGTAAGAAAAAGGTTCCTTCTTACAGCCAAACAAATAGAATGGGTATTTGGCAGCCCCTCAGTCCCACAGGCAGTCGTCGGAGATGCACATGCAGATGGTTCTTCTTACTGTTGCTCTTACTGACCTGGCTTCTGTTCCCTATTCCCACTACACAGCAGAGGAATCGAAGGTTTAACACTGGACCACAACTGTGTATCCAAGTCACCTCTTCACTGAAGAGCCCATCAGGTCCTACGGTCAGAAGGATCTCCCCTGTAACACAAGCCATTACCCCTCAACTCCCTCAGCACCAGAGTTGGTAACATAAATCTTGTCAGTGCCATTCTTCCGGAAAAGGTTTTGTCTGAAGACGTCAGGAGACTGAGGACACTCTGTTTCCTTTAGCATTTTGTTGCAACACATAATTACTCTCCATTTAATCATTTGCTTCAACTGCTCCAGTGACTCAACAGAAAATTGGTGACACTCACCCACATGAATGCAAGCTCATAGGCCTTCAGAGAAAGGCAAAGTTTTTTATCTCTGCCTTTCATCTGCAGCTGACTTCTCTCCAGCATTGCTACTGCTGCTTTGATCTCACATTGGCCAGCTTCCATGCCATCTTTTGCTTCTTTTGGGGAAGATTGTACTGTTTCATTGTCAGGGCGGTTTTATGCTCTTCCTGTTCAGATGTGAAATTTCCCAAAGTGGTGCCTACTTCTCCATTACTAAACCCTTATTTGAGCACTTTGGTAATTGGCTTTGGTTTTCTAAGATCTGGAGTATAATTTGGGTATCTCTGACAAGAGATATCAGGTGCAGGCCCAGTTTTATGGAAAACATAGATTTTGTTTTCATGTTCCTAAATAGCAAATTAGAAGTTTTCATTTGTGGGCTTCAAGGTCTTGACAAGAATGCCTATCCACTGGATTATAATTCCACATCATTTGACAGCAATTGCTCAAGTTGTCATGAACAGTTTAAATCTCCACCAGTCACACAACTGGCTCACTGGGAAGCAAGTAGCTGGGTAAAACCAGATGGTGCAGGATCAAAATGTTAAGAGATGTGCATGGCACAAAGTTGGGTCTAATGGAAATACTTAATGAGACCTCTAAATGGTACCAGAAGTAGGTGTGTGCCACATATGGTTCCATAACTTCATCAACTTTCTAAGTATTTCTGGACCGTAGCATATTACTTTAGAATAGTACTCCCAACTTTCATCTAATCTATCTAAGTTCCATCATCATAGAATTGTAGAATCGTTATGGCTGGAAAAGACCTTTAAGATCATCAAGTCCAGCCGTTATCTAACTCTACCCGTCCCACTTCTAAACCATGTCCCTGAGCACCATAGCTAGACGGCTTTTAAATACATCCAAGGATGGCGATTCAATCACTTCCCTGGGCAGCCTGTTCCAGGCTTTGACAACCCTTTTGGTGTAGAATTTTTTCCTAATGTCTAATCTAAACCTCCCCTGGCACAACTTGATGCCATT
>VZSZ01001199.1:4407-22395 GCA_013398815.1 Ibidorhyncha struthersii | reverse complement strand
GAGCCCTAGTAACTGCAAGGTAGACCAGACTTCTTTAATAAATTATTCAGCATACTTACAACGTTTAACTTATATTACGCAGATGATGTCTTCAAGAAAATTAAATGCACTTAGAAATCCTGTAATTTCAATCTAGACATCCTGTCTCTAGATAGTGGTTGCTTTAATAACAAAATGATATCGTACCATTTGGTTTTGTTGTTGTTTTGTTTTTCTTTCCCAGTGTCCTTAGTATGAACTTCCTAATTCTGTAGTGTACAGAGAAAGTGATAGCAAAATTTCCTGCTTGGAGCAAGTGATTTAATAGGGTTAGTGATTCACCCACAGAATGTGAGCACATGCAGAGCACTGTGTAAAGCAGCTATATTCTACACAGACTTTGAGCTAAAGGGGTTTGAATTTTTTTCCCCCCCCCTAGAAAAAAACTCTTCTTAATGCTCCTACTGATGGGTATTGGCTTCTGGAACCTTTGCCCACAAAGGCTTTTGACTTTTTACCTTCCCTCACTTTGGTCTTATGGACAATAAAAAGCGTACATAACTAATTCTTCCAGTGTGGCTTTGCCTCCTAATACATTGCTTTGCAGGAAAATAAGGAAAGCAAATACTTGCTTAGCCCATTTCTGTCCCCAGAAGCTCTGTTTTGAGAAAAGAAACAGACATAGACCTCATGCCTATGGGACACTTGTTTGCCACAATGTGTATTAGACCGGTCACATTAATACTGCATATTTGATCTGGTCAGTCTTTGTCTACCCTAATCACAAGAGGTTCTGCTTAATAACAAATCCCTTTGCAACCAGTTCCTGCAGTCAGAACAACTCTGGGCAATCTGTCCTGCACAACACTGTCCTAGTGCGAGGTAAAACTCGACAGAACTGTTCTAAGAAAAGCATTTGGTGTCCTTGTTATGTCAGCCTCCTAATAGTGCATGTCCCAGGAAGCTGATCATCTTTTTGCACAATCAGTTCCATGACCTCATCTGGAACATGGACAGGCACTGGGCTTGATAAGTTTAATTTCAAATATCCGTGGTGCATAGATGCTTACAACTATGATAGTACTTACATAAGTAAGAAGTCATCAGTTGTGTTTAAAATGTTTATTTCTCTTTCACATATTTGAAATTTCATGTTGACTGCAAAGGTGGCCTAGAGTGGCCAACTCAGATGTAGAATTTAGTGAGATTGATCTCACCCTGCTCCCTCCAGAGACTGAGACAATATCATTTGCTAATGCTGCCTGTCTGATTATTCTCAGTCATATGTCAACCCAACCAAACCAAGCCCAAAACAAAATAAAATCAAATAAACTTAACTTCTGATGCTGTGTACTTCTTTGATGGAGAAGGAAAAGGAGTATGTCTAGTCTTCAGAAATGTTCTCCTTCAGACACACTTCACTTCAACCATGCCCAATTTGCATTTGAAGTAGTTACTCTTTCACTAGATTCTGATGCCTTGTAGGCATATTTGTACCTTAAAGAGTGGTATCATTGATGGCATCTAAGGAAATGGGTCTACCAGGAGCTGAAATATAACACAGTGTTACCTCTCTAAATTGTAGAGAGATAAAAGATATCAGTGTGAAATTTCCCACAGGAAATGCCCTGAACAGTTCAGTTTAATGTTTAAATGTCATTTTGCATGATTAATGTGTCAGAAAATAACAGTGGAATAAAACAGATAATGAAAAAATGCTCAAACAACAAAAAAAGAACAATTACAGCTAAAATATCCAAGAGCTGCACCTCATTCTGGGCCCCTCGCTACAAGAAAGACATTGAGGTGCTGGAGCATGTCCAGAGAAGGGCAACAAAGCTGGTGAGGGGTCTGGGGGACAAGTCTTATGAGGAACAACCGAGGGAACTGGGGCTGTTTAACCTGGAGAAGAGAAGGCTGAGGGGACACTTTATCACTCTCTACAACTACCTGAAAGGAGGTTGTAGTCAGGTGGGGACTGACCTCTTCTCCCTAGTGACAAGTGATAGGATGAGAGGAAATGGGTTCAAGTTAAGCCAGGTGACGTTTAGGTTGGATATTAGGAAAAAATTTTTCACTGAAAGGGTTATCCAGCATTGGAATAGGCTGCCCAGGGAGGTGGTGGATTCGCCATCCCTGGAGGTGTTTAAAAAAAGGGTGGACGTGGTACCTGGGGATATGTTTTAGAAGTGGTTTTGTCAGGTTAGGTTAATGGTTGGACTTGATCTTAGAGGTCACTTCCAACCTTAATGATTCTATGATTCTATAAACCTGTGTATAAAAGAACTGTTTTCAATATTTGAACTTTTCCATTTCTAGGGGCTTGTTATCACTCATATTTCATAATTAGATAACTATATGATCTGGGTAGGAGAACCACACACAATGTTTACACAAGTGAATATTTTTTAATACACAATAGATGACTTATTTATAGAGGCAGACTTGAAAAAACTAACTATCAAGAGAGGGCAAGAAAAGAATGTCAGGGTTTTAACAACAAACACCAATGACCAAACTACCAGGAACTGGAGAGCTTTCTTTCAGAATAAAAAGCATAAGATGCCCCACTTCTATGAAGCAGCTATGGGGTTATATCATCTACTGTTCAGTCATCTGCGTATCGTCTTACAAGTGTCCAAATACACTTTTCAGGGGAATGTTGGTAGTAAGGAACTTCAACTTGTTAAATTAATTTTTATAAATCTACTTTAAGCTACAATGGGAAAAAGAAAAGCTTATAATTTCGACATGTGAACATTATTATAACAATTGGTGCAGTATGATGAACTGGGATAGGAAATCACATAGGAGTATGCAGAGAAATGTCTTTGAAGACAGTCTCTGATGAGACTTTCTGCCAGTCTGACAAAATGTTCTGCACATGTCTAGATAATTACACTATCATCAGCTAAACACAGATCACAGATCAAAACCCCTCTCTCAAATTCTGCCTGTTTGGAGATTTGGGAAGAAAAAAATCATCAATGGACAAGTTTTAATGGGACAATGGATGGGACTCTCCTTTTTCTAGGACACAGAAAACTAAAAGACAAGGATAAACTGTTTTAACATACTTGAAAATAAGATGTCACAGAAATACGTAGGTATATGCAAATAATAAAATTACTCTTACATGTTATGTAGCGATATCCTTCACAAAGAATGGGATTGTTAAGATCTATAACATAAATATTATACGGAGGTTGGTTTATTGCAAAGATATCCATTTCTTGAACTGAACTAAGAGGTGTTCTGCACATTCAAACTGTTTTATTATCAATGAATTCAGAAAAATAACTGCTCTTCTTTCTTTTTTTGGGGGGTGGGGTGGGTGGTTTTGTTTGTTTTGTTTTGTTTTGTTTTTAATTAATCTGATGTCCTGCTGGCTTCAAAGTTTAAACAGAAAAGCAGTCTACAAAGATAACTCTGATTATGTTTTCTGGCAAGAAGATTGGATGAAGCAAAATCATTCTAAAATGTTTTTGTCTTATTGAATATTATTTAGGATAACACCAGCAGGGAACAAAATAAATCACTGCTATGAAGCTAAGACAAGCTTATGGTTCCAGGTAAAAATCATTTATGTAGAAATAATGCTGTTCATAAAGTTTTTTGATTTTTATTTTAAATAGGAATGTAAACCTTGTATTGGAGTTTCAGTGATCTAAACTGAATTCGTCTGTCCCATATACTCAGAATCTGAGTGAAATATACTGAATCGTGAGTGAAAATGTATGAAAGAAGTATGAATGCCTACCCTTGACTTTGGAGACCTACTCATGTTTTGATCTGTGAAGAGGTAGTTTTCACAAATGTTTCTTCTACAACTCATCCTGAGCATAACAGGAACACATTGAATTCTTTGGCTTTTTTAAGAATGCCAAGGTCGTTAAAATCACTTTTGCTACAAGTAGTACAACAATACCCAGTGGTAGGCACCATCTAAATACTAAGGTATTATTAACAGCATATTATTAACAAAAGGTTTTCAGGCTTCAGTGTGGAGATTCCAGCATTCTGTGAACTAGCAGTATGCACACCGTGTTAACTGAAGGAAGTTCACACATGTAAACTCTCTTCAGTCTTTGAAGAGATCTTAATTTCCAATGGAAAATGTTGGCAAGAACAGGGCAAAAGCTTGAAAGTCATTTCGCTATTCTGCAGGAGTTACAGACATCCACTTTCAAAATTTTCTGATATGGAAGAACATCTAGGACCCATAAATTGCTTCTCTTTAATACTCGCAAGGCAAAGATAATAAAACACCCCGATTAAAATCAGGTCTTTCTGATATTGGACATTATGAGGATAATATCCCAACTTTAACCAATTGTCTGATATATTTTTACTAAACCTCATGGTAAATCACAGGGATATTAGAAAAATAGTACATGGCAAAGTGAAGCAACAAACCATACCATCCATGTGCTTTTTCGGCAGCGCTCTTTAACATATTAATAAACACTTCCTGATTTGATCCTATGTTAAAGATAGGTACAGAAGAAGCAGGAAGCACCCAGTCTCAAGGAGACTAACAGTGGCACTTGCAAAAACACAAGGTTATACAGACTGGTCACACTCAATTCTTCTCAGAAAGGATTTTGAAAATATGGCTAAACAAGGAATTACAGAAACACATACAAAATATTAATGACTCCCTATGGTCTGTGTGCCTGTATGAGGTTAGGAAATTAAAGTGTTCAAAAGTAAGAGGAACTCCCCTCCAACCATTTCCCCAAATTCCACACATGACAGGAGAGCCAGGCAGCCTGTTAAGTCGATCTGCTTCTGCAGTCTTCTTGTTAGGTGATGTACTGACCCAGACAAGTTCTGGGACCAGACTGAGTGTGATTTCAAAGACCTAGGACAAAAGAATCACAGATTTATTGATGTCTGTGATCCACACAAACATCAACTTCCTCAGTCAGTCAAAGGTCAGTGAAAATCTCTCAGACCTCATAAAAGAAGTTCTACAGGCTAATTTACCCCCTTCCTGAGTAAGTAAGCTTCCCTTCTGTCCCAGCCTGTGTATCAGCAGGGAAGAAAAAAGTTTTGAAGATAAAAGCCTTTGTGTAGCAAGTGGAGAGGAAAGATGAGAAATGTCTGGTGAAAAGTAGTATGTACCAAGTATACATTGAAAATATCCTAATCTAGAACATTTTCTATTTTACAATTAGAATAATTGCAAATAAGGTTATTTCAAATCAAAATCATTTATGGTAATTAACAGTTCTTCAAAAAGCTACAGAATGACAAAAAGTAAAACAATTTCTTTACCAATTCTCACATTTTTGTAAGTGATTTCTTTTTATTAGGCCATTTTTCAAATTCCAGTAAAGCGTTGTGCTTTATTGGAAGATAAAAAACAAAGAGCAACCATTTTTTCTAGAATTAATTTTGTCAATACCGTCTGTTCTTTTATTATGCAATATAAGAACAATTAAACCATTTTTTAAAAGAGAGTAACTTTGAAGAAAACAATTCTCAGTTATTGTTTTTTTCCTTTAAAAAAGACCTAATAAGGAAATACAGTTTTATTACATGTGTTATTGGTGCTATAAAACTGTACTTCAATGTCTGGGAAATACAATGTAATTGATCATGTTGTGGAAATGCATTAATATGAGTTACTGTATTTTTCATATGTAATTTGAAATTATGTAAAGACGTAAAACTGTCCCATGCACAGTGTAAATCTGTGAATTAGATCTTAGCTATTTTAATCTAAACATGTGTAAGATCAAATAGGGCTGAAAAGAAGACTTTGGTCCAAATGCCTTAAATGTGTGGAAAAGCTTGGCTACGAACTAAACCTGACTAAGTAGACAATGCTGCATGATATCACCTCAGACTTCACTGATGTGAGATATTGGATTACAGCTTTTGACCTTTATTCCTCTAAGCATTGGCAGGATTTAAGATAAGAAAAGAGAATAAAAGAAAAGAAACGAAAAGAAGAAAGGAAAAAAATGTAGTCCATAAAAATGGTCATTTAGTTGTAAAAAATAAAGGATTTTGCTGAGGACAGAATAATCAATGAAGAGACAGACATTTAATGACCCCTTAAAAGGAAGTGTTATTTCCAAGGCAGAAACTGACTTTTGCTTTGTCTCCTTCCACACAAATATGGAAGACAAAGGAAAAATACAGAATGGGTGAAATAACGGGGTGAGTTGTTAAAGTACCAAATGGAGCTATAGATGAACTATAACAACAACTGTATTGTAAGTGAAATTTTACGAATAAAATATTTTTATAGGAAAGATATCCTTTAATAAAACTAAAAATAAGTGAAAAATATCTAACATTTTTTACTTTTGCTTTTTATTGTTTCATAAGTTTTCCATTTTCTTTATGACCTCCAAATATTAAAATTTCCAGTTTTTTTAATTCACTTTCCCTCCCCTCCCCCTTTATTCTCACTTTATTTTCTCACAATAAATGTTTAGGTACAAAATGAAGAAAAAGAAAAGAGAAAATTGGAAAAATAAAGACCAGGTTAAAACTATCATCTTAGCCTCTGAGCTGGCTTTTTTCCTGATATTTTATGCTCCAAATTCCACACAGGAATTTTTCAGTCCGCTAATATTGTTCTTTGAGAAACCTGAGAAATCAAAATGACTTTGAGTCTTCCACTATAAACATTTCTTTATTTTTTTTTAATTAATTGATTTATTACCTTATGGAATGCTTGTAGTCATCAGCTTGTAATTAACATTTTCAGTCTTTGCTTTTATTTTATATTAGGTCTTTCCATTAAGACAAGTGTGTTAAAGCACATATGACACACTGTGATAGGTTAGATGGTCTCTCTCTGATTAATGTCAATATTACAACATTTGACTTTTATTACATTAAAGCACAAGTTATTTTTTAGTAGAAGGTTTACATTTAAAAAAAAGTTAATAAAAATTTATACTAACAAAAAGAAAAAAAAAGATCAGTTATTAGAAAGGGGCTGAAATAAGCAGTCATCAGTAAGAAATCTGATTAAAAGACATGTTCCAGACAAAAATTTTGGAAAGGATGGAGAATGCATGAGTTAATTATAATTAGTAAAATGCTGGGGAAAAGACAGACAAGAAAGGAGGAGGGATGCTTCAAATTGCTTATAAAGATTTGATGTTCAGATCTGGCAAAGGTTCTACGTTCAGTTTACCCTTTTTTTTTTTAATAATTTCTGCAATTCCTTGTGTTTTGTTTTCAGGATTTCTGATTCTTAAAATTTAAGGCAAACTTACTCTACAGTTGTTCAGTGAAAAACATAAACTGGAGCTGAGAGAGAGGAGAGAACGAAAAAAATTTTGGGTATTGTTATGATTTTGCTCTCAACCTCAGCTTCTTTTGGTACATTACTACTACTGCTGACATTATGTTGTTGCTTTGGCTAACTACATCCTCATATTCCTTCGCTTAGGACACACAAAACCAAACACCCCATCATGGAATCACAGAATCATACAATGTTTTGATTGGAAGGGACCTTAAAGATCATCTAGTTCCAACCGCCCTGCCTGGGGCAGGGACACCTCCCGCTAGGCCAGGTTGCTCAAAGCCCCGTCCAATCTGGACTTAAACACTTCCAGGGATGGGGCGTCTACAACTTTGCTGTGCAACATATTCCAGTACCTCACCACCTTCATAGTGAAAAATTGCTTCCTAATATCCAATCTCAGTCTATTACCAGTGTGCACAAGATTTTGCAACCACAGTAATGGTCTTTACCCCATGTCACATTTTATGCACTTGCTGTGTTCAACAGGAGTGACCCATAGAACGTTGCTTCAGCAGCTGTGGAGGAGAATGAAAAACTATGGTGGTTCCAAACCCTATTTCACAAAGTGCACAAAGTTTGTCATTAAAGGTGTTTGTGGCAGGGAAAGATAGATGTTTATCAGCTTATTCCTCTCCCGATGTGCAGCACAGTTTCATCCTAACTTCTTGTGTTCCCCTTTTTGAATGCTATGAGATATTAATACAAATTAAGACAAAATATCAGCCACATAAGGCCAATATTTAAAAAAAAACAAACCAAACCAAACCAAAAAAAAAAAGTCATAAAGCAAACAAAAAACATAAAATATAGAAACAAGGCCTTAATTCTGCTTTACAAAGTGATTTTGGAAACCTTAATTTTTATGCCTCCATTCCTCGCATCTTGGACCAAGAATCACAGCTGCTTTCCTCCCACCTTCTTTTCTCTCCAGTGGCAACCTGCGGGGCCCAGGGTTTCGAAGCCGTTGTTTGGTATGTTTATTCCCATTCTTGCCCACTCTGATACAATTAATTCCCTGAGCTATATGTGCTGTTTGGACAAGTGAATAAATCCTGAAGTTAAATTCTCAATGGAACCTGGTGTTTTGGGTTGGGTCCATGCAACAAAACGATCAATTCTTTCTCCCTTGCAGTTTTCTTTTTATCAGAGTATGCAGCCTCCCACTAAGGTTCATAACCTTGGCGGTCATCTTTCATCCTGAACTGTCTTTGATTATAATTTTACATCACACAAATCTCATTCTATCATCTCCAAAACATAGCAAGGCTGTGACCAAAGCTGTCTCAGGATGATGCCAAGTCAATAATTCATACCTTTATTACATCTCTGCTGGGTAGCTGTAATTCAACCTAGTTGTTGTAATTGTAGTATGCTAGCACCTGTAGATTGGTGTGCCTGAAGCAGTTCTGCGTCTAATGATTGCTCCATGCCTTTTACAATCTTATCTACGTGTCTAATGCATCCGTAATATATAGCAAATGCCTACCACACCTTTGCAGAGACAAAGAATTTATGCCACTTAAAATTTTAAATCCTTCTTTATGAAATACCACAGCTGAAAGGTAATTCTTTTAGACCATCAATTATGCTCAGGCTTGTGTTCCCTTCCTTTCCCTTCCATCTTCCCTCCCCTCCCCTTTCTTCTTCCCCTTCTTTATTTCTTTCTTTCTTTCTTCCTTTCCCTTTCCCATTCCCCTTCCCTTTCCTTTTCTTTTCTTTCTTCCTTTCCCCTTCCCCTTCCCCTTCCCTTTCCTTTTCTTTCTTCCTTTCCCCTTCCCCTTCCCCTCAGAACCACACAGGCTATTTTTGATTGCATCCATTGTGTGTAAACCTCTGAGTTACTATACAGGGACACTGAAAACTTTTCTTAAAAGCCATTAGAATTAGTGATCTGGGCTCACAAACCGCAATATGAGTGATCTTCAAATGATGAAAAGAAGCATAAAGGGATATTAGCCACTTTGGGATTTGTTCCTGTGAACTTATCTGACTGTTTCTTCTCTTCCTTGTTTTCTGGGGCAGTTGCCCGTGGCAAAATCACTGGTGGGACGCTGTCCTGTGCAACCTGTTGTAGGTGACCCTGCTCTGGCGGGGGGGTTGGACTAGATGATCTCCAGAGGTCCCTTCCAACCCTGACTATTCTGTGTGATTCTGTGAATAACCCTTCATACAGACACATAAAAAGCTAGCAATGAACTCAAAAAACACCACAACTCCATCCATGTCCCTGTACTTCCTATGCTACAGAAATTCATAGTAAAAAAACAGAAATTAGAATTAGAAAGTACAAAGCAAAGCCTTATTCTTGCCAGTTGGTCCCTAGTCTGTACTGTTGCATGGTGTTATTCCATTCCAGATGCAGGACTTAGTATTAGCTTTTTTTGAACTTCATGAGGTTTATGAAAGACCAATTCTGTAACCGGTCAACATCACTGAGTTACAGTGCTACCCCTCTCTCCAATTTTATGTCCTCCAGAAACTTGATGAGAGAAAACTCTCACCCATTATTCTATAGTATGTAGGGACAAGAACATAATTCCTGTCACCATGAATGCAAACCAGCCTGCCGTAAACACTTTACCAAAAATTAACTCAAAACAAAGCAAATAAACATATAAGTCATTGTCTCTATGGAATGATTTTTAATTATTTTATTTCTTTCTACTAAAGTTTTAATTTTTTTTTAGCACACCATTCTCATTTACGTGGAGCAGCACAAAAAGTCGAAGCTTCATGGTCCACTACAGAAGTATCTACGCTGGTACTTTGCAAGAACTGCCCTTCATGGAAATGTCACCCAGCTTGGGGTGGCAATAAATGGAAAGATAGGCTTGAATGAAACCAAGTTAATTTTGCTTTAAGTTCAGGTTTAGTTTCTTATCTTTCTGCATTAGACAACCTCTCCTTAGTGCTATCAATTTGTCATGCATCACAAAATTTACTTCATTTCTTAAATCTGTCCTTCTCAGATTTGTGTGGTTTTCTGACAGCAAAACCTCGTCTCTTTGTTTATATAAATTTGTACTCATTATCATTACAGGAAGAGATTGGAAAAACATGCACTAAAAGACACACACACACCCCCCTCCCAAAACTAGCAGGCAAAACAAAAAGTCATATTTTTATTATAATCAAAATCATAATTTTGAATAATTTTATGCATTTTACTGTGCATATCTGGAGTTGATAAGTGTGCCCATTTAGAAAATTACATGATAGTCCTCATTACGGCTAAGTATGAAATTAGCGCTCCCACTTTTAACATATGGAAGCAGAGTAACTTGCCAAAGAAAACTCATGGCATTGTCCAGACCTACAAGAGTTTGTCTTTGCTCCAGAAGCAGGTAAAATGCTGACCTTTCTGTAGAAGCCAAAATAATATATCAGAGGAACCCAGACTCCCTGTGAATATACCCACAGTATATCAGCATCACACAGTTTATGTTTTAAAGCATATTTATCACAACTGAGTCAAACAGGGCAAAATTCCCAAACCAATCTATAATTTACAATCCAGCATTTGTGACCCTGGCAACTCAGTAATTATTTGGCTTCTGCTTGTGTGTGTATGCATGTGTGTTTATTATTTTATTTATTTATGTGAAATGTGTGCACACGAGTTTTATTTTGGAGGCTTATGATATAAAAGCTCTGCATGTGATTTATTAAAAAAAAACGATGAAGCAAAAAGAAGATTATATTCCCTCATAATGGGATGGGGTGCTTGCCAGAGCCTGGAAATGGAATACTAACTAGTAGCTTTTTGATAGCTGCTAGTTGAAAAGCTGTCTAATATAAGCTGTCTTTTCTCCCCTTTCAGCTGAGAAGCCTATTTTCCTTCCTTTTTTAATTTATTTTTTACCTTTTGGATGTTGTTTTCTTGCTTGATCTCCTTAGGTCTGACCTCTGAACCTTTTTCAGTACGCTCCACTGAGAAAGCAGGCGAGAGGGATAGGTCTAATGGGACAAGTGTGCTGTGGCTGTTTCCTAATGAACTGATGCTCATTTAAATCAAGGGAGAAGAATACACATCCTGGAGATGATCAGCCATGCAGCTGATCCCCTGGGTGAAAGGGGTGTCCAGGCAGGAGACATCTGGAACTGGGATGCAACATAACAGCTTGGGGTCGCTTAAGTGGGGGCTTGCTTCCTGGCGCTGTTACTGTAGCATGCTTGTCCACACTGTGAGCTTATTTTCAGTTTAGCACGTGGAGATCTTTTCTCCTTTTCTGGACACCTGTAAGACTAGCTTTTTATTCAAAGCCAGCTCTTGAGGAGCAGAAGAAGTTTGAAATCTCATCTCCAGAGTAAAGAAGGAGTTGAAGATGTTTTTGAGTATCTTCTGCAATTAAAAAAAAAACCCAAACCAAAACCAAAACAACAAAAAAAAAACAAATTAAAAACAAACCAAAATCAACAAAACAAACAAAAAGCCCCACCAACCTCCCCGAATTCTCAGCTATATCCATATAAAGTATATGTAAGATGGCTTTGTAAGTTAAAGTACCGTAGTTCAGTTTCTGAGTCCTGATATGGTATGAGTGACAAACTTAAGAAAAGCAACTTATCTGAAGGAAGGGAAGAGATTTCAGTGACAACTTTCTCTTTTGTAGCTGGTATTCCCTTCTTCCCTAGATGTTACCACTCTTAAAGTTCTGATACTTGTGAACAAAACATTGTGGGCAGAAATGTCGTCACTTGGTCCAGGGAACATAGATACCTATCTCAGCATTGACATTTCCACCGCTGGAGCCAGGTGCCTCACTTCTAGACATTTTAGTACTGAGGATCACCATACCTGAAGTCCTTCTTATACCCTTCACTCTTTCCTTAAAGGTCTTTGAAACAGGTAGGTCTGATTCTGGTAATAAGAATGTGGTAGATTTCCTCTGAGAAAGATGCCATCGAAACCAGTGAGATTCATTGCTCCATAATGCTAATTATTGAATGACCTGGCCTTATAGTTGACAGAGTCAAAAGAAAGCCTGGTAGCCTGTAAAAAAATGAGGGCTTCTATTAACGTTTTTCAGATAAAAAACGAATTGAAATGCTGTCATAGCTGTGACTCCCCACTGTGATTTAATTAGGATAGAATAGAATAGAATAGAATAGAATAGAACAGAACAGAACAGAACAGAACAGAACAGAACAGAACAGAACAGGACTAGACTATTTCAGTTGGAAGAGACCTGCAATGATCATCTAGTCCAACTGCCTGACCAATTCAGGGTTGACCAAAAGTTAAACTAGATTGATAAGGGCATTGTCCAAATGCTTTTTAAACACTGACAGGCCTGGGGCATTGACCATGTCTCTAGGTAGAGTGTTCCAGTGTTTGACCGTCCTCTCAGTAAAGAAATGTTTCCTAACGTGGAGTCTAAACCTCCCCTGGTGCAGCTTTGATCCACTCCCACATGTTTTATCACCGGACAACAAGAAGAGCTCAGCACCTCCCTTTCCACTTCCCCTCCTCAGCAAGCTGTAGAGAGCAATGAGGTTGCTCCTGATCCTCCTTTTATCCAAACTAGACAAACCCAAAGTCCTTAGCCACTCCTCATACCAGCACTTTCACCAGCTTCGTTGCTGTGCTCTGGACGCTTACAATGATCTTCACATCCTTCTTAAATTGTGGACTGCACACTGTATTCAAGGTGAGGCTGCACCAATACTGAATAATTCCCCCTAAAACTTCAGACTGCGATGTGTTATGAATATGTGCAAGGTTAAAAGCTAAGAGTTACTCCTGAAAGACATTCACCTGAATATTATTCTGATGACATTATTTCACTTTATCCCCATCAGAGGTTTCTCAACACTATGTGTTCCTCCTGTGAATGCAGAATTGGGAAGTTTGAATCTGTTTGATTATTACTATGATGGCTATTATGATCATTATAGTTACCATAATAGTCACCATCAGTATCAAATACATGACAAAAAAGGTGCTAGCCAGTCATTTTGATAGCTGTGTTAACCAGGATGTGGTGTAAACAAGAAAAATAAATCTCACCATCTGTTTAATCCTATGTTTTTGCTTATAATTCTAGTGATAACACTGAATTACTGTAGTTCCAGAATGTGCCTTGTAAAGAATTCACTTGCAAACAATCTATATTAATTACATGTACACAATATCATTTCACTGATGACATGCTGAAGACATCTTTAATATTGATGTTAAAATATCTTTAACAGATTAATTTCTTACTTGCCTTTATTTATTGATTCTACTCTGAAAACAAAAGGTCTGTTGTCATCTTCAAGGAAGGTCCTGAATAGAAGATCTTAGTAGAAGCTAAATTTGAAAGTCCTACCAGTATAGAACTATGACTCTGAGTTTATGGACTTATATATGCATCTCATCAAAGGTTTATCTTCTCACAATGATTTGCAGATCTACGATGACCAGTTTCAAAATATGCTGATATATTTCTCTGATTTACTGATTTAAAATACATCTACGTTTTGATCCCTTATCAACTTTGCAAAGTCTCCAGGTCTTAAATTGTTCATGGGGTTTGTTGGCCTGATGCTTTCTATCATACTTAACCAAACATATTTAATCAACATACAGGAAGCTGTTTGTCCAAACAAGTTTAGGTTAAATTCCTGGTATTAGATGACATCTCCAAGTCACCAGGAATAAAAAATTGCTAAGACAGGTTTTAACTAGCTGATAGCAGCAGACCTGACGGAAGTGTACTCTGAAGTGTGATGCATTGGGGGAGTGGGGGTTGGATTTGTGGAACTCTCTGAAGGTAGGTTACAGATATTCTGTGAAATGGATAATGACATCTGTCATCAGTTCCAGTGGTATAAATTAAGACCTTTGGTAAAGCTGATGGAGATACACGGGTATAAAATTAAATAGATGAGAACAGAATCAGCCTCCCAGGGTGACTGATATATTAGAAACTCACTATGGAGGAATTGCAAGTATTTTAAGGTAGCAGCTTTCTCTTACACTTTTACAGTTTAAGTCCCCAAGTTCTTGTTCTGTAGAGAGCAGTACTAAACTTTGTTCATATAAGTATCAGTAAATCTGAGTTATGATCTGCTATGGCGTTATATGTATGTATGTTTTTAAAATAGAAAACATATAGGTACACTGTGTCTTCTATCTGTCTCTCTGTCTGTCTCTGCTTTGTCAGAATTTCACTGAAATATATGGATGTTGTCATCAACACTTTAAAAATTCAATAACTTTCACTCCGGATATTTCCCTGTAGCCAGGAGATCTTAGCTACCAGTGCATAAAAAAAGGACAAGTTTCATCAGTCGTCATTTTGAGCTTGGAAGCAAGTCCCCTGGCAATGACAGATGCTAGCAAAGGAATTACAACCTAAACCAAGCAGATTAGACTGAATCAAGAGAAAGCATTGCCTGCCAGGGACTGCGATTTCCTTTTAAGATGACTTCTGTACTGAAATTTAATACTAGTAACAGCACTTGAACTGAAGTAGAACCTGAGGTCTTAACTAAGATCAAGGCCTCATATTGCTGGGAGTGTGATTTCACTTGCCCAGAGCCCAAGTCCGTGACATACTGAAATCCATAGGTGTGTCTTGCTTGTCTGCAGACAGTCACTTTTATGTACATTGGGTCCTCGCACTGCTCTGTGCTCTTGTCCCTCCTGCAGAGGTTTGAACTGATGGCATTGAGGCTTAGAAAGGAATATACCTTGCAACTTGTTCTAATTTCAGCAAACAAACTTAAAACCTCTTTCTGCGATCCAATGTAGAAATGCAGTTTCCTCAATATAAATACTATATTTTGGTGATATGCAACATGGCTCTGGCATTATGGATTTTAAGGTGATTATTTCATATGTTCTACTTTTTAAATTTAAATTGTGTCTTTCCTTTAAGTTTATCAGTTTTTCTTTTTTCTTTATTTTTTTTTTTTTACAAAAGCAGGCAAACTAACAAACAAACAAACAAAAAACCCCAACAAAATATAACAAAAAAAACCCACAGGCCAAATAAAAGTTTGCTGAGGACAGGAGGGGTCATTGACTGATATTGAAATGCTTTGGCTGTTGTTAATACATTTGCCTTCAGATTTTTGTAAGAAAGATTACCTTCAGTTAATTTTATTGATAAATAGAATGAAATGAAACAAAATAAAATAAATATAATTTGAAGGAAATTAAAATTTAGTTATAGTTCAAATAAATAAAAATATCTAAAAGAAGTCTCTGCTTTTAATTATGGAGCTGGAAAATTATATCTCAAATCCTCTCCGATAAAAATAGGCTTCTCAATACTTTTCAAACTTCATATCTTGATAATTAAATTTAAATCAAAGGGAATTGGAGAAAATAAAACAACCACAAATAGATTTATAAAAATTACTTTCTGACTTAGTTACAAGAAAAAGAAGCAACAGATAAATAAACAAGTAAAATGGGATAGACAAAACTAAATGTGAAGGTTCTTTTTTTTTTTTCCTTCTTTTTTTTCTTTAAGTGAAATGTTACATTTGATTCTAAAGTACATGATAGTTGTCAGATACTTGGAAAAAGAGTTCAGAACATGAAGAGCAATTTCCTTGGAGCTGCTTTTCCGTTTTACGCAAAAGCTCAGTGACTAGAACAACTTCAATTCACTTCTCACTTTGACAACATTGGAGCAATATAGCTCACCTCTAAAAGAATGTTTCAATATTTTTATCTTGTGGATAGTTAGAGAAAGATTTCTATACCTGTTTTGGTCTGATTGGTTCTTTTTCTGCAAGTAACTAAAATTCTGGCATCCTGCAGAACTACAAATTTTTAAAATTCCTCTTACTCACCTTGTATTTAAAAAGTGCCAAAATTGACGAGCTCCAAGAGGAAGAAGGATTGATGAAAATTGCCCTCTGAAATGTCTGCCATCAATATGGTGAGAGGCAGGAATCAACCACTGAATCACTCACTCTCTTGAATTAAGACTTTACTGCAAAACATTTGCTTACTGCCTTCCAGAGCAGTGACCTACTTACTCCTAAACTCTATCAAAATGTGTAGAGGAAGGTGTCTTTCAGCTTTAGTATTATTAGTTGGTAAACAGAATCATAAGGGTGTACAATAATAATTTCTAGTCCAGTTGGACCTCCAGGTTTCAGTATATACTTGAATTATGTTTTATTTAATTAAAAAAATGAAACAGTGTTGATATAAGCTTTATCTACCCGATCATTTAAGAAGCCCTCTGAAGGACTCTAAATGTGGGTTAAATTCCCCTTGAACTTGAAGCATTACTATCATGAGTGATAGGCCCTAGCCAGCAGGCATATCACTATTATGTAGTAGTCGTAAGTCTTGGGTTGTTGAGTTTTTTCTTTCAGCTGACAACAAATTTGAACAAAAGTGAATTAAATCTGGGGCTAGGCTAAAAAATTTATTTGGTGGGTGGAAATTATTAAAATGAAGTTGAAAAAAAAGTCATTTTCTTTATGGAGGAGGAATGTTGAATTATATTGTAATCGTAAAGATAAAAAAAAGAGCAAGTACACGCATTTGCATAATTTACCATTTCAGTTTCTTCTCTTACCTTTGGGCCTTTCTTCTGTCTTTCATTGCATTCTCTTTCCAATTCCTATTATTTTTTTTTTAATGTCATTAAATATCTCTGCAGCTAGTTTCATAAATCCAATAGATTTTTTTTCTTTTTGTTTCAAATTTTGACCAGACATTCTTATCAACAATCATGACTAAATTTCCTCCACCTCTGACGTAATACCTTTTTGGTACCTTTCTATTAAAAAACAAACATTCAAACAATTTATCTCTTTTCCTGTCAAAAAACCTCACCTGCTGTTAGATTCAGTGTAATTACCTTACTGACTTTCTCAAGCCAGCACTGACATTCAGCTGCTCATTAAGTCTGGACATTGCTGTTTGTGAGATCTAGGCAAGAGGTGACAACTCACATCCTATTACAATGCTTAAAACTCACATTTCACTTCTCCACTTTTCTCTCTTTTTCCTCTACTCATTCCTCTATTTCTACCTCCCCTTCACCTCCATTCCTCACACACAAAACCTTTTACATTATTCAGGTCTCCATTACATACTACCTTTTTTTTTGTTTGTTTGTATGTGAGACTTTGAAAATCTGTAGTTCTTTTCAACATTCAAGGTCTTTGGGCCCCTTACTAGTATGCAGTGCTATGCTACCTGAATTAGTATTACCCTTCAAAGACTTATATTTCACTGCAACAGAAACCACCATGTAGTGAGTTTTGTTAAAGCTGTTATTGCCAAAATGTATTTTTGTTTTCACAGGCTTTCTGTCTTTGCAACCAAAAGAAATGTTTGGTTGGAAAATTGCCATGTCATCAGCATTGAATTTTGCATTTCCTTAAAATAAAAAGATTTAAACACAGTTTTGGAGTGCTTTTGCTTTTAATGTTGCCATGATGTCTTAATGAGCAGAGTAAGAAGTATGATGTGATTGCTGCCACATTGTGGAATAAAATGAAGAAAACATGAATATCTAAAATTTTAAACTCAAAAAGGTGTTAAATATTCAGAATACTTAAAAATTACATTAAGGATATTGCTAAGGTGATTTTCCAAATCATGGAATATCACTTTTTCCAAATAAAAAACAACAAATATGTACTACTAGAAGCTGTGCATGCAATCTTAATGCAATGTTAGGTTAGGGACACTGAAGTTAGTGGGAATTCTGATAGGGCTTAGGATTGCAGTTCTTGAACAAGACATCTTTACAAGCAATGAATCT
>VZSZ01001172.1:50969-61057 GCA_013398815.1 Ibidorhyncha struthersii | reverse complement strand
TCTTACCCATAAACACTCAACTGTATTGTCACCATCATTCAGGTCAAGACATTCATAACACTCCCTGACATACAGGCCACCTGTATGTTGGCCATATTTGATAAATGACAAAACGCCTGAAAGCGGCATGCTGGCATGAGATTTGAAAAGTGAAGGGTGCGTAACCAGGCTCCTTAGGAGTAAGTCTGGGGGTGGTGGAGTTATGGCTTCCTCCTGTAAACAGGAGAAGGGACCAATAGCCCAGCTGAAGTGCTGATAAACTAGTTCTAACTGACAAACTAGTTAGAACTAGTTTATCAAATTAAATAAAATTCCATTAAATTCTGCCTACTTTCCAGTCATAAGTAAAAATATTTCAAATATTAAAATAAAAGTACTGGAATAGAATGGATAAATTATCCAATACCTCAAGATATTTTGGAATGAATTCATCAGCCATATAGTAGCATGGATCTATCAAGGACCATCATTTTATATATAACGGTAACATGGTATAAATAAATAATATAAAATCTAATGGCATGTGTAGTTCTTAAAAAAGAGCAGACTCCCTTAGAGGTAGATCTCAGCATCCTGGGCTGCACCAAAAGAAGTGTGGACAACAGGTCAAGGGAGGTGATTCTGCTCCTCTACTCCATTCTTGTGAGACCCCACCTGGAATATTGCGTCCAGCTCTGGGGCCCCCAACAGAAGGACGTGGAGCTATTGGAGCGAGTCCTGAGGAGGGCCACAAAGATGATCAGAGGGCTGGAACACCTCTCCTGTGAAGACAGGCTGAGAGAGCTGGGGTTGTTCAGTCTGGAGAAGAGAAGACTCTGGGGAGACCTTATAGCAGCGTTCCAATACCTAAAGGGGGCCTACAAGAAGGCTGGAGAGGGACATTTTACAAGGGCATGTAGTGATAGGATGAGGGGTAATGGTGTTAAACTTAAAAAGAGTAGATTTAGACTAGATATTAGGAAGAAATTCTTTACTGTGAGGGTAGTGAGACATTGGAACAGGTTGCCCAGGGAAGTTGTGGGGGCCCCATCCCTGGAAGAGCTTAAGGCCAGGCTTTGAGCAACTTGGTCTAGTGGGAGGCGTCCCTGCCTATGGCGGTGGCGTTGGAACTAGATGATCTTTAATGTCCCTTCCATCCCTAATCAATCTATGATTCTATGATCTTCCTCATAGGCCCAACAAGAATCTGTCCAACCTACAAAATCTATTTGCAAAAGGGAAACAGACCTAAAACTCCTTATCTCTTTAGCCTAGCAATTTAAGCAGTCTGCTGGAAGGCATCCTGGCAGGCAATGCTGTTTATACCTTTTTTCATAAATACTTCCTTGAGCAGGTAGTGATGTAAGTAACTTCCACTTTTTTCTGCAAAATGTCATAGCTACAGCAGGAAGCAAGGCTAGTAGCCTAACCCTTATATCTTTTGTAAGGATATTCTACATAGCAAGAGAGGGGCTCAAGCCCTGTGGGTGTAAGCGTAGCTTGAAATTCAGGTACTCCATTTCCAAGACAGAAAGATATAACTGCAGAGTTATTATGCATGAAGCAGCTGACTTTTTTTCTTTGACAGAGATTTTATTTGCACTGTACTCAGTGCTCTCTCTCTGGTAGTACAGTGAACAAGTATAGCCCTGCAAATACTTAGCCACATGGATACCTAATTTGTGAACCCCAGGGAGCTTTAGGTGTGTGCTGAGCATCTCAATCCAGCCAAGAGAGTAGAAAATTTTCAGGTATCTAGAAAAGCTTTGTGATAAAAAATCAGCAGCTCCTGTTGTATGCTAAGTAGCTAGGTTGGAGTTTGTGGATTGCTTCTTGGAACTAAATTTTTGTTCAGACCTGGTACTAGATGACTTAACCTGAAATCACAAAACTATAAAGTGACAGAACTGCCACTAGAACTCAGCTGTGCATTGCGCATGTAGAAGATGAAGTATCAGCTGATATATCTGTAACTGAAGTATCAACTTTGATGTCATGCTAAATACAGTGTTACTGTAGTAACACTGCTCCTCTAATAGAAGAGTTCCCTAGAGTACAGCCATAAGCTAGTAAATGAGTGTTACAATTTACCACATATGATTTTATCACTTCTAGATTTGACCATTTGTTTTATGTTGACCTTATACATCAGGCAGATGTCATTATTTTTTTCTGTAACTGCTCTTCTTCTAGTTTGAAATATTTTAATATTTTTGAGTAACAATCAAAGTGTTTTGACCACAGAATTTCATGCAATCTTCAAAAACATGATAAAATACCTTTACAATGTCTGTTCATAGATATGTAAGTTAGACCCAGCTGGAAAAGCAGCCAACAGAATGTTTTAGAAAGGCATGACATTACATACCTCTCTTTTTTTCTTCTGATATAGTATGATTTTTATGAATAGTATTATTGTTCTTTTCAGTGCTTTGTTGGTAACCAAGGATATTAACTAACATAGCATTTTTACTACAGTTTGCTAAACTTGAATTTGCTCCAGAAGGAACAGCTATCATTCAAAAGTGTTTTATTTATGTGCTGGTTGTGATAAATTGGTAGATTTTAGGGTCAAAGAGGACATTTTGATCATCTAGGATCACAACAGAGGCATGTTCACATGATCACTTGATCACAACTGAGTCATGATTTTCTATGCAGAAATATGTTTTAGGATGCTGTTTGAGCAATTTTAATACAGTTGTATATGCTGGAGTAATTTTGTGCAGTGTTAATCTTAGCATGTCTTGCAGATGTAAATTACATTTGAAGCAATCTAAATATGTTGACATAAGACACCTGAGTAATCACATTTGTCTAGTCATAAATGGTCACATCAAGTAAGGTGGAAAGTGCCATTTTTCATTTTTAAAAGTGTGCTGTCTTGTGAGTGCCTGTGTATGGATACACAAACTTACCAGCAAAGTCCAAAGACTGTGAGAGGTCTATTTTCCTGCAGGACCACCTTCTACCGCAACTGTGGTTGAAGTAAGTCCAGTTCCTATGACCCCAGAAGAATTAAAGAAACAAGAACTGACACTTAAAATAAAGCAAGAATATTTCAGTGCCTTGAAACATGAGGGTATGTTACTGTTTGATTACTTATACTGGGGGGTGGTTGTTATTCCTAATTTTGGTAGTCTAATAGCCAAAATTAGCCAGAAACTCTGGGGAAAATGGATGGATAAGTAAGAAAAAGGAGGAGAGAGAAAAGAGTGGAGAAATCAGGAACTTTTCTTGGATGGTAGTCATCCATGATTTTGTGGGAAATATATTTAAAAAAGAAATGTGTTTTTCATTCTTCTTTTTGTTCTCTTCTGTTTCATTTCATTTCATTTATTTTTCCATGACTAAGCAAGTATTCATTGTGAGAATAAGTTTCACATTGGTGGTTAGCCACTCCAGTATTCAATTGAATTGAATTCGGTATTTGAAATGTTTTGCTCTGGGAAAGAATTTGTTGGCAATTACATATTTCATTCATGCTCTTCTCTCTGATTCCCTCTTCCTCAAGCCACACAGGATTCAAGCAGCAAAACACAGATTTTGTTTTTTCTTGCAAACCCCTTTCCAGACAGACCCTTCCAAAAACTACATATTGTTCAGTTTTTCTGTCTCTTTGTCTGTCTTACCCAATAACTTCCAAACCAACTGGTCAATTGCAGCTAAACGTAGATGTCTGAAAAACAGAAGTCCCAAACTGAAAGTGGGTTTAAATTTCTTTGAAGGTGGGTTCAGGCTGGAAGAAAAAGACTGCTTTCTCACTAAAGGGAAGAAAGAACCTAGCTGTTAGACATTCTGTTTGGCAACACTTGGCAAGCCCATCATCATGTATGTTACATCCTTGGCAGGCTAACTTTTGCATAATATTTATTATAGAAAGTAGAAGTCAAACAGCAGTTAACGAATAAGGTTTCTTTAGATCCACACTAGACCAAATGCTTGTACACCTACCACTTTCAACATCGTTTAATCCAAAAGTAGTTTAGGAATGAATGTTCTAAGATTTTGGGAGGAGTGGTATAACTTTGAAGATCTTAAGAATATGAAGATGAATTTTAGTGATTCATTGATGTGTTTTGTTTTCTTGAGGTTGCTTCATTTTCATCTTATATTTAACAAAAAAGCCAAGATAAGAATCTAAGGAAGACTAAGTATGTTGAGCTATATAGTTGCACAGGCACATAGCTGGTACATTTGAGGATTATAGTTTCACTTGCAGCTATGTTAGCTGGATGCTTGTGCTTTTGATTATACAGATACATAGAGACTCGCAAAGTCAATAGTAGTGGACAGTTGCTAAGTTTTTAATGATTTCGTATTCCATTTCTCTGTTCCATCAATATGCCTTGCCTTTTATTCTGCTACTGTTAAGAGACCAGCTGTGCAGTACCTGCTTCTGAAAATGCAGGGAGACAAAACCTTTATCTTTGTAACATACTCATAGCAGCTGATCAAAGAAAATGCAGAGAAGTCACAAATGAGGCAGCCTTAAACTCTATTAAAGAAAGGTGACTAACTTTCAGTTGCTTAGAACCTTTACTTTTACATCTTTGCCATCAAATAAAATAACCCTCTGTGAGACCCAAATCCAGTCTATGTTTAAAATTTTGAACGTCAACTCTTTCTTGCTCAAAACAGAAAGTGTGCAGAATTGCATTCTACTGTGACTGAGAAGTGACATTAAAAGGACATGCCTGATATTGATTGCCTAAAGAAAATTTCAACCCCAGACCTAAGACTTTTGAAAACTTAGTAGCGTATAGAATAAGGATTATGATATAAATAATTTTACAGTCTTTAACTTTGAAGTCACTATACCAATTACTATAAAATATTAATTGTTCAAAAGATTCTGCAGTACAGAAGATTAAATATGAAGAAAAATCAAGTTGAATATTGAATTTGCCTTCAGGATTGCAAATAATCTCTAGCTACTGGTCCTCTTTTCTTACTCCACTTTTGTAAGGCTTTGAGCATCTTTCAGTGCCTGTTCCATGTGTCTCTTGATACATTGCCTTAGCTGTCTTTTCATCAAGTTGGCAACCTTTTCACTTTGGACATTGCTGACTTGTTCCCATTTTTTGTTCTTTTAGCTCCTTTTTTTTTAAAGTATTAGCTCTCATGAGAGACTGATTTTTTTTTTCTCAGTTCTTCCCATTCTGAAAACTAAAAATCATTAAATTCTCAATGTTTTTAAAAGTTTCATGTAAATACTCTATGCATAATTTTGGTAGAGGTGATTTATTTTCTTTGAGCTCACTAACCAAACTCTTCTTTAATGCAACCTGAGTTTAAAGGTATAAAATAGTCATATTTTATAGCAAGCTTGGAGCAAAACCAGTGACGTTAATTCTAAAGAGCTGGAGGTTAGAAATAGAAAAACCAACATTTTTTGTGATGAACACACACAATGATTTAGATGTGGTTTCTTTAAAATTTATCCATAACAGGGTACTCACACTAGCATCAATAAGCTTCTAGGTCTGTTGCTGTTTAGTGTTAATTTATTTCAGTTTCACTGTCTACTTAAACATCCCCTGCACATCTATATTAGTTTTATTAAGTTATTTGTTACCTTGTGAATTCTGATGCTTATAGAAGACGCACTTTTGTAAAATACATGGTGCAATAGGGGTGGTTCTGAAAAATAATTTGTTCAAGAATATAAGAAATTAAATAAATACTTTACTGCCTAAAACCAGATTATCATGTGAAACTAGGTTCTTATGACTGAGAATTTTCCCCAAATTTTATAAATATTAATTAATATGACATTTCTCTTTAAACAGAGGTAGCTGCAAAATCTCGACTAGACCTTATAAAAGAAAAAGCTTTAGCCTTTGTTGAAGAGTTAACAATGAAAGCAGAAGAGGCTTATAAAGACATGGAAAAGTGGCTTGGATCCAGGTTCTTGGCAGAAATGTCCAGGTGATGGATATACAATTTTAAACAGTAACGCTTTTTTCATACTCGACTATGCTAGTAAAGATAGTTGTTTATATAAAAGCAAATAATTTGAAAAAAAATATGTAGAAAATAATAATTTCATTTCATGAACTGGATTTTAATTTTATCTAAATACCTGAATGGTAATTAATTTCTTGGATAATTAGAAGGTTCTCTTGGCAGTGGTAGATGTAATTATCAGTTCTGCTTTTTTTCTAGCCTACACATTTAACAGATTTACAAGCATCAGCAGACAACCAGTTATTCCATTTAGTAGAAGCTTCTGTATCATTTCAGTGGCTTCTTTCACTTTGGATTGTGGTATTCTTTTCTTTCCTGTGCTTTACACCTTCCAGAAAATTCCACCTACTGTTGTTACCACCATGTATAACATTTCTCAAAATTATTTCAAGGTCCATTAAAAAAAAGTTTCTTCTTCACAATTTTTCTGACCTAGAAAATAAAATGTGCTTGTGACCACTCTATGACACTCAGGACACCTGGCATAATGTCCATATCATTAAAGGATTTTACTCTCCAATGAAAAGGGTCACTTTGCCTTTTGGAAAATGTTTCTGGCCTGTACTAATGTTTGAAGCATACCTGGGACAGTGCTAGTTGATCCATTTGAGGGCAAGCCCAGGACAAGAGACGTGAATATAGGATGTGAAGGCTCAAAGAGGCTGAAATAGGCCTTCCAACCTATTTTATATGCTGTCCTGACTACAAGCGCTATGAAAGACACAATATTTACATAACATCACATCCTTTCACCTGACACCCCAGGCCAAACCTATGTCTAGTGGAACGTTATAGAGAGCTGACGTCTTTCCCAGTGTAAATTGTACTCGTTACACTTGAAATGGGAGTTCAAATACCGCTTCACAATGCTATTCTAAAAAGCACTTTGTACATCTAGGATTTAGGGGCATAGCAGAAGACAAGGCATTGAAATAGGCTAAAAGATGATTCAGGATAGAACACGTATGCTCCACTCCTATAAAGTTTATTGAACAAAGAAAGTCTTATCCTTTCATATTTTTCCATCAGGTCTCATCTGTGGCTTATATCTGCCTTTATATAAATTTCTTACCACAGTCAAAAGATTTCTTGCTGCCAGAGGAGGAGTACGCTTCATAATGATTTTGCTGAGTACAGAATTCATACAGAGGATTTGTAATTCTTTCTTCAGGAAAGCTCTCAAAGTGTAAATGCATTAAAATTTGAACCTAAGTTATGAACATTGTGTATTAAAAGTACTCATTGTTTTCTGCATTGACACTTTCACAGTGTTGAAAAGCTGATTGAGGTTGCACGACATCATATTGAGAGTTCTAGCAAAATCCAGTATGAAATTACTTTAGAAGAAACAGATTTCTTCATCAGCAGTGATGTAAAAGTGATTCCTGACCCTGTTCCTTCACCACATGTTCCACACATAGAGACCTCTGCAAGTGGTACTCTAACTATTTCACAACTTACTACACTTCATAAGCAGTTTCTACAGGTGGCACCTAAAGGTAAGAGAAATTTTTCCTTTTCACTCCTGAAGGACTGTTAGTTACCTACTTAAAATTTAAAGTAACTGCTGGGAGCTACTAAACATTAGTTACCTGTATTGTTAAAAGTTCATGCTACAATTAAAGATCCTGCTACACATAAAAATAAAGTCATAGTGCAGAATATTGAAAATGTGGAACACCAGACCACTTGAAAGCTTTTAATGTCTTTGCTATGGGCTTTATATCCTCAAGACTGCATACTTAATATTCCTCTAACAGGTGTTTCTGTAATGTGTTTTCAAGAGTGGTACGTATCATGCTTACTTTGCTTAAAGATGCAAGTCTTGCTAACTTGTTTACAAATACTTAGCTCAATGAACACTGAAGCTATATTATTTTAAAACACATTTTTAAAGAAATCAGTATTTTCATGAAACTATTATATAGGGTTTATTATAACTATTAACCATTATATTCTTCAAGTAAATGTGTGCCAGCTGTTTTGGGTGATTTGCAAGTGTTAACTCCGATATGTAGTTTTTTCCTTTGTACATGTGTTTACTGTGTGCCTATCCTCTAATTATGGGAACCTTATGCTTAGGATGCTTGAAAAGACTTTCTTGCAAAACTTTCTACTGCTGTATAAATGTTAAAAAATAATTTAAGTAAGGCAGGTTTAAACTGAGATGGAAACTAGGTAAACACATATTCGCAGAGGGCTTTATTAACACCAGTGTTTCATATTATAATTATAATTTTAGTATGATTGCCACTAAGATCATGAAACACAATGTGTAAACATGTACTTAGAATTTTGCATCCACCTCTTCCAATGTAATAAGACCACAAAGGCACGATGAAGTTGAATTTAATTCTTTATTCAGAAATGCTTTTCATGTATATTTATGAAGACATTCCAATTACCTTTTGAGTATGAACCCATGTTAGGCAGAAAGATGTTTACAGTTTTCTTTTAAAGATGCGTAGAATCTTATCTATACTATACGAACATTGGTGAGTGTAAGCATTCCAAACTCTTTCTATAGAGATTAATTTAGCAGATACTATTGCATATATAGTGCCATGTGAAACTAAAAATCTGTACATTTGTAATCATTAGATAGCGCCATAGAGGTGAAACACAGATACCAGTTTGACTGGTCATTCCACTTAAAAGGTTTTCTTTTGTTTTTAAATCATTTATTCATTAAGATGTTTACAGTATTATCATTTTAATTATATTATATTCACTAAAACGACCCAAGATGACTTGCATGGCTCTCCAAAAAGGTAAATACCTTGACTTACTAGTCACCAGACAGTAAAAGAATGCTGTTGCATGTTCTCTGGGACAATGGTAAGGAATTATTGTTTAAAATAAGGTCCCAAAGTATATAATATCTGAAGATATTTACATTTTTGAATAGCTGAATTAGGACGGGATGCACAAGCTGTGCAAGTTATCTTTAAAATAATTCCTCCCATTCTCTTACACACTTTAAGACCACATAAATCACATCCCAGATTTCCTAATGCGACCACTCCCCTTCATTATAGAGACACCACAGGAAGAGTGAAATCCTTCCTCTCCTAAACCATCGGGAAAATATTTCACATCCTTCATCTCCCCTTGTTCAATAGAATGCTCAACAGAAAAGACATGCCTCCTTAGTAGTTGGTCTCTTACTGAACAAAAGAGGGAAAAACACTAAAGCACCCAGCACACTGGCAATGAAACTTGGACAGCAGCTCTAAAGGAGATGCAAAAAAGTAACAAACTAATCCTTGTCTCGGAGAACCTCCAAACAGATCTAGATTTGCTGCCAAACGTCTTATTCTTCTAATTCTTAACTCACCTGAGCAGTCTTCTAAGCATTCATACTTGAAATCCGCACAAACAAGCACACGAGGCATACACTGTAGGGCAAGTCTAAATAGAATAAATCTACCAATCTTCTGTACTATGTAAATAGCAAAATTCCTAAAGTTCTTTTGAAAATGGAATATTAGGCTTATTTTCTGTAGCATTGTGGAGATTACATGAAGAAGAATTTTACCTAGAAATCCAAGCAAAAGAAAGAGTAACGAAGGAGAAATTATTATGTTGGAAGAAATAAACATGTAAGCAGTTTTCTCACACATTATTTGGTAAATGTCAAAAGGATGTTTTTTCAAGATATGTTTAACAAATTGCTGAAACAAAAGCAAAAAGTGGGAGTGCAAAAAGTTAAAAATTGTTTGGTATTTGCAAAAGAAATCTTATAAAAATTGTAAACAGTTTCCTGTTTCCTAGGAATTTAAAGTATTTAAAGAAGTGCTGATTCATCACAGACAACTTTGTTCTATCCTGCATATTTGGTTCTCCCTGGAAGCACATTTATTCACCATTCTAAGCATCGATGGACAAAAATACAGCCTATGCCGGACCTTCCTACCTACTGACACACTCTTTCATTTGATAAGGAAATACTTAAATTATTTTTTTTTATTATTCCAAGTGTCATTGCCCAAACTCAAGGTGGCTCTGCAGTATTTGTTAATTTCACTAACTCCTTTGATCAATTTGTTAGCAGTGCTTTAGTATGTTGCCTTGGGAACATGCTGCTTTTTTATAGGAATAACTGTGCCAGGTCTTAAATGGAGCTACTAACACTCACT
>VZSZ01001172.1:29548-50590 GCA_013398815.1 Ibidorhyncha struthersii | reverse complement strand
AATAAACTTCAGTCGGGTTTAAAAAACTTATATACCCAACATACAAAATATAATTAAAATGCTTATTTATAAAGCTATAAAATAGTCTGCTAAGATGTGAGCAAGCAAAACATAGAGGACACCCTATGACCAAATTGTATTGCTATTTCTTTTCAAATTGTAGACTTGTTGGTTGAGTTTTACTGGGTTCCTAGATTTGGATATAGATTTTGGCATATTAAAGTGTGCATCTAGTTGTGCTGAAACTTTATCTTTTTAATAGAATATTTTCTTGAGTGGAACTGTCAGAATTACATGCTGACCCTGAATAATGTCTATAGATTATGCTTTCTCTTTCCAAGCACTTTTGTAAAAACAATTCAAGAGCTTACAATAGTAATCCGGACTGATGTGAACAGAGAGTCTATATACGAGCATAGAAATAACTTCGTCATCTCTAACTTACCTTTTCTAAGACTATATTTCTTTTCAATGTGCTTTTTTCAAAACTTGAAAACAAGAAAAGTTAAGTTTGTAGACAGAGGAAGCATCTTTTACTATACAAATGATATAGACAGAAAAAGCCTAAACTTGTTGGGATATAAAGCCCTTAATCGGAGATCCAGAATAGATACAATACCTCTCCCGAAAAATAATGGAAAATTTAGTAATTCTACTGACTTTGTTTCACTTATGCCAGGACCTGTTATGTCTCTTACTAAATCATGTATCTCTCTTAATTTCAGAAATCTGTGATTTGCCTACAGTATTTAAAATCTATATATCCAGTTACTTTTATGAAACATATTTAACATGTTTGTGTATGTTTCTGTGCATTTAAATAGCTATATCTCCAAGTGTTAAGACTTCAATTAGCATGACAGAGAAACTCTCCCCTCATTGCATCTTTGCAGCAACAGGCATACCTTACTCTGTGTGATTCTAAATTCAAAATCCCAATTCTTGCTAATTAGTGAAGACTGAACATATGACATATCAGAACTAGTAATAATTAGTGAGTAAATGAAGTAAGTATTTAAAGTGAAAATCACTTGCAGGGGGTGATGAGTATGTCAATAACTTGGAGGGAGTAAATCATATTTTTGGAAGTCCTGTCTTTTTCATCTAAGGACGAAAGTATCCCATATTACTACCTTTTAGACTACTGAAGTTAGATGAACATAATTCATCCTCAGGGTTTATTTCATTCATTCATCCCTTATAGCATCGCTACAGACTCTCGTGCATAACTTGCATAGATCATCATCTGAACTTCTAATTAGAAACTGCTACAGAAACATTTTTCTCAGTGAAAATGGAGGTGACTTGGAAGCTGTTTAAATGATGAAAAGGGAATAAAATGTTAACATATTCTCGTTTCTAGTATAGGTTTACAATCAGTTCATATTTTGTTGCCTGTGTAAATTTATAACTTAATCTTTACTACAGTTCCTCAGTTTAGGGAAATATTTCCATGCAGTGCCTGTATGAAAATATTCTGCTGACTGGTGTATTATTAAGAAATAGTCCCTTTTGTATATCTGTGCCTTATAACTGAGGCATGGTGATTGCTGTTTATTTCTTACAGTCCTGGTTCATAGGGTACACATCTAGTGTACACTTATGCTGTTGTCATTCTTAATGTTCCATTTTGAGTGTTTATTTTCCTGTTTTCAGTTTCACTTGTGGTCATAATCTTGATTTCTTCACTAATTAATTTTTTTTATTTGTCTATTATGTTTCTGCACTGCTTATTGAAACATACATAAATGCTTGCCAATGTCACCTTGTGCATCAGTGAATAATACTTTTTAAAACATTTTAATGAAAAATAGTTCTGCCTTGTGTAGCTTTTCCTACATTAGTTTTCCATTTGATTTTATTGATGATAAACTTTTATGTGAAAAAGAAGTTGCTTCATAAGCAGTACAGGCTGACTTCCTTTTGTATCCTGCGTGTACTACTGCAACAAAACCCACTTTTTCCCATGTTCCCGGTTTCCTCCCACTCGTCCATCTCCTGTTCCTTTCCATGTCTGTTAGCTTAATTTAAAAAACCCAACCAACTGTTGTCTCTCTTTCATATCATCTTACCAATGTGTTTTGCTTGCACAGCTATGGCCAGGATGCACTGGATGCTTTGTGTGTTGTGGAACTGAGTTTAGGCTGACTTATGCCTCTTGGCCACAGACTGGATAAAAGCTGGTCATCTCCCTGCTTTTTCCTCAGTGGGAGTGTTATGAGGGTCTTTCTCTTGTACCTTGGAACCGATCTGAAAGAAATTTACAGGACCTTCATAACTCCACTCTACTGACAAACTTGGTTCAAATTGGCGATTCTAAGATTATCAGTGAGGGAGAACTGGCAGACAGACAAATTGATGTGTATATATATAGGCAACACACCTGCATAACCTTCATTTTCTTAGGTAAGCATGGTAAGAATATACTAGAGGGAGGATTTGTAATGAGTATAATCATAGTTTAGATGAATAATAAAGCTGATCTGATGATTCATGCCTCTTAGCTATATATTTGCTTACACACTGTAGGATATGCTTTCTAAAGACACATACAACTGGTCACTTATAAATGCATGATGTCCCAAACATATTTTTCTAAGAGTTTAAACCCTTGTGTTTTGAAATAAAAAAAAAAATCAAAACTTGAAAAATGTTGGTAACTTTGAAGGTCTATCTTACGGGGAATCTTATCCCTGACAATGGTTCACAGAATCTACTCTGATCCCCATTTTTGTTATCAACAGCAAATTTCTACAGTTGCCCATATGCCTCAAGAAGCAGTAGGCAGTACAGAGATGTTACAACCATTTTGCCCTTCCATCCTCTGACTTCTGCAGTTGCAGATGCATTTAATGCTGCCCCCATGTCTTTTTCACTGTTTCTTGTCGTTTTGTGGCTGCCTAATGTTAGGGAATGTTTTTAGTCTTTAATGAATATTAAGAATGCTCCTCCTCCTATCTTTTTGGTCCTGGGTATGGTACTTGGGCACACGTCAGAAAAATCTACTGTCTAGGTTTTTTTGCTGTCCATATGGACCACAGCTGCTACCTCAGATTTAAAGTTCTTTAAAAGAGTCACTCATAATGGAAATCTATTTAAACTGCATGTTCCTAACATTTTTTAATATGATGGCCTTTCAGAATGCTCAGAATAGAATGGAGCAGACAAACTGTAATTTTTATGACAATGGGAACAAACAGTTCTCACAAAGTGCGTAATGCATAGATGAAAATTTGTCCCTTCTTGTAAAATAGAAAGGAGTGGGATACAAGGACTCTCTTTTTTTAAACCTTTTAAAGCACCAGAAATGTCATTTCTTTCTATGACTGTATTAATGCAATTGTTAATTTTGCCTCTTGATGTACACATCACAATAAAAAAGGTGGGGCCTCCAATTGTTCTTAGGTCATTTCCTCAATGCTTTACTTCTGCAATTTCCCAGTGAATAGATTTCTAGTTTTATTGGCTCAGTTCTGCATGGAATTTGTCTTCATTATTTGACTGCTTTCTTTTCAAACTTGTGACCTGATGGCAATGATGTACTGAAAGAATCATTAAATTACTTGCCAAAAGTAGGACATTCATGACCTCTAGAGAGAGAATTTTCAAAAATGTCAGCTTATGGCATTTGCTCCTACAAAATAAAAGAATGATCATCTTGAGAACAATTTGTGAAAATAATATTGAGAACAATCTCAGTGCTTTAAGAATGTTTCCATTTTGAGAATAAAATGTGAAGCTTATACAGTTCCTCTTTCTCAAAGCAGTAATAACATCATTCTGCAGATAAAGATATTTTAAGAAGATCAGGTCAGCTACATATGCCATCAAACATCTTATGCATTCTGTGACAGGTATTTGATTATGGTATTTATGGACTTGCTCCAAGTTAACTTTTCTGTTAATGTCAGGTCTAATGGGCATCATAAAAGCTTTGTGACTTCGGTAGTATCTTCTGGAGACGTTTTGCCTGAAACACCATTCTGAATTCCACTCCCTAACTGTTTTTCTGTGTTTCAAAAATGGTAATGATGCTGCTGCACTTTACTGGTTGCATGTTCTGACAATTTTCTGGTAGTCGAAAGAAAATTGGAGTCAAAACTGACCATTTCTTACAAAGGTCCTGCATGGCCTTCAGGTGTTTTAAGAGTAGATCTCAGTCTTTCTTGTTCTCTTTTATGGCTATTTCAAGTCACAGTCTAGTCTTAAACTAGCAGAATAAATGTGAATGAAGAAAGAAAAAACGCAATTGATAATTTATGAAATAAAAACTATTTTATATTTAGTTGTTTCTTTTTAAATTCTAGCCATAAAAGCACTGAAGCAATTTAAAAGCAAGAGTAATTCTTCTAGCAAGAGAGAAGTTGGTGATGGAGGGAAAGAGAAGAAAGGTTTGGAACATCAGAGAACAAAGAGGAATCGCCAGTTTCCAAAAATATGGCTAACAAAATACTCATGGTTAAAATATGATGATGAAAGGGGAATAATGTTTTGTGCACCATGTCGTAAGCATAATGTGGATTTGGGGGAAAACATTCATAATTTTTGTTCCGGCACTGATGACTTCAAACTTGAATTTATAAATACACACCAGAGTAGTGAAGCTCATGCCTGGGCTACCTGCATGGAGGCTGCCAGTACTGCTTCACCAGATACAGCTTCTGCTGAGCAGATGTTGAAAAGCATGAACTCTATAACATTAGGTAGAGTAGAAAATATTTTTAGAACATGCCATGCTATTGCTAAATCTGGTCGTCCCTTTACAGACCTTGACTGGATGTGCAAACTAGATGATATGAAAGGAGTGGATATTGGTTCTGTCTTTAGAAGTGACAAGTCAGCAAGAATGTTTATACATTTTATTGCTGAAGTAGAAAGAAGAGCTTTGAAAGAGAAACTGGAGAAATGTAAATTCTTTTCTGTTATTAGTGATGGATTCACAGACAGTATACTCAAAGCAGCTGCAGTTGTCTATGTACGCTTTGCAAATGAAGGGAGAGTCCATTGCCAGATTGTTGGGGTTCAACCTGTTCACAAAACTGATGCTTCAACTATAAAAAATGCAATTGAGGAAACTTTACAAATAAATCTTCAGCTTAGTCTGGCAAGCCAGGACTGGTCAAGAAAATTAGTTGGATTTGGAAGTGATGGGACAGATGTCATGGTAGGACAAAACAGTGGGGTAGCTAAACTTCTGAGAGAAATTCAGCCTTGTGTACAATCTGTGCACTGTTTTGCTCACCGCCTAAAGCTGGCTTACAAAGGAGCACTGGAAAATATTCAGCTATACAACATCTTAAGCAATGTCTTGAGAAATATGTATTATTTTTATCATAACTCATCTTTAAATAAGAATAATCTCAAAGCCACATATGAAGCCATTAAGTTACGCCCAGCTATTCCTTCTCGCATTGGAGGCTCCCAGTGGCTTCCTCGTCTACAAACAGCTCTACAAATTCTCCTTAAAGGTTATCCTGCAATTGTTCTACATCTGAGTAAGGTAAATGATCTAAAATTTGGAGGTAAGTCCAGGAAAAATTAATTGCTGTGGCTAATTTTGGTCCTGATACCTGAACAATTTCTTTTTCTATATTGATTCACAGATTGAAAGAGATTCAAGAGCCTCAAACTGGCAGAAAGTCAAAGGCCTTTTACACCTCCTTCTGAGAATGGAGATAGTCAAGTTTTCTCACTTCTTGTTGGATGTCATCAATGTCCTCAACATTCTGTCACGTGTTACTCTGGATCACAACTCCTCCATTGCAGACATATTTGCAACTGTGCAGTCAACGCTGGAAACACTCCACATGTATCAAACACGGTTGGCATTTCTACCAATTGAACCATGATCTCTTAGAATATAATAAAAGAATATTGTATATTTTTTTGTATTCTGTATCTTTCAGAGCTGGTCCAAAGGAACGCCTGATGGAGACCATTCAGCATTTTCATGGTTACCAGCTTGTTGGAAATGGGAATATTTCAGCCATAAGGACCAAAGTACTAAGTAATTTGGTGAAGAGGCTACGTGATTGTTTCTGTGATGCAAGTCAAGATGTTTTGAGAGCCACTACTATTGGAAGTTTTAAACTATGGCCTGACAAAATGAAACAAGGTAAAGAGCTGTGATAGTAGCTATTTGAAGTGCACCTTCTAATTTTTTTAAAAGCATAAAAATATTTTTGTTTTGCCTCTGTTATAGAATTCGGTGAAAAGGAAGTGTCTGTCTTGACAAAATATTATGAAGTCATACTAGAAGCTGCTAGTGTGAAAATAGGTGAAGTGGAAACTGAATGGAACATGTTGAAATTAGAGCTGTATAACAGGTAATAAGAAAACTGCATTTGTTTCTGTTTATTGATTTACTCAAAAGGATTATAGAAATATATTTAGTGATAGTTATAATTATACTTCTTATCATGCCTTTTAGATTTCAGAACGTCCAGACCTTGACATGGGATTCAGTGAACTCAGACTATTCAAAGAAGTATCCCAACATCCTGACACTGGTAGATTTGATCCTAACTTTGCCGGCAAGCTCAGATGAAACAGAGCGAGGCTTCAGTCAAATGAAACACACCATGATGCATTTGCACTCTAAACTAAGGTCTGAAAGTGTGACGGATCTTATGATAATTCAGATGAACTCTCCAGATATCAAAAAATTTGACCCCCAGAAAGCTATTCATTTGTGGAATGCTACTTGGCAGAGAAATAGAAGACTACAGGGAGGTGATATGATGACAAATGAAAGACCAGATTACTCCTCTGAGTTTGATTTGGATAGTCTCTGTGGAAGTGACTAGATGAAAATTGTTAGGTTTTATTTCACAATCTTCTTGTAACATACATGAACACTTTAACAGAATACCTTGCAGAGTTGACGAGTGGAAAATTTGTATTTTTTTCATAATGTGTTTTAAAGTTGAAATATGGCTTTTCTTTGTCTTCATTGCTGAATCACCAGTAGATGTTTACATTTGCTCTTCTATACCTGACTTCTATAAATCTGAAGGCAATGAATAAAAATAATGAAGTACATTGTTACCTTAGCAACATGTGGACTGAGGGATGACTCATAACTTCTATCTGGTGGTTTATTTAATTTAGCTGAGTCACAATACATCATAACCACTGTTATAGGATGACATTATAAGTGATGACATTATAACTGTCATATGACTATCAGTTTTTAATAGTTCAAGAAGCTTCATTGATTGTGAAAACCCCGATTTTCTTGTGATAAATGTGTGGAAAATCAGTGCGTTATTTCTGTCAAATGATTGCTTGACCTCTGTAGTCTATGAATTTTGGGTCATACCTTCTCCACATCTGTATGTGTTGCTACTTTTTATTCTCTTTTGGATGTTTAACATGACCTCTTATAGATTTTCATCAGACTTGTACTTCGGGAGACTTTCCTACAGAGGCAGAACAGATCCATTTTCCATTGCTGATTATTAATTGCACAAATCAGTCTTCACATGGCAAATACTCTTACAGCCAGGATATGACCAATATGCTTCACAGCTTGAACCACTTTTTTTCCCTATAAAGATGTTTGTGAGGGTTGCAATAAGAATGCTGTATCTTGATTTTTAATGTAGGAGCTGAGATGAAAATTGTTCAGAGAAGTATCTAATTTCATAATTCTACATGTTCTAAATGCAACTTTCTACTTGAAAATTTCCAACCAAGGTAAAGTTTACCAGCAGAATATATTTCTACCATCAAGGAAAAAGCAATGATTTATATCAAAAAATAGCTAAAGTGAAATTATTAATGACCCATCTTAGTTCTTCCAACAGTGATGAAGATGAAGTAGAAATAATTTGTGAGAAATGAATGTGATGTCATTCGCCTTTAAATCAACCCTTTTCTAAATTAAGATCAACTCTCTATTTTCAATATAAAATATGTAATTGCAGAAGATATACTACATACATACACATACTAAAATATATAGTCTTTTTTTTGTGTGTCTTGCATATATATTCACACTACTTCTAGGTGTAAATAATGTGCCAGAAATAGAGTAGGTTTTGAATACATGCCTCATTAAAGGATTTTAGTCCACTCAAGTAGAGTCAATCTGTAGGGATCAGAAAAAGAGATCAGTACTGTGCATTATATGGTCGATTATAAAAAATTCATCATTGAAACATCTTAATTTGTGATTTGTCAGATAACAAAAGTGTTTAGTTATAGTTAACCTAATAAGCAACAGGATTATATATTATACAGGGTATATACAGGGTATACATGTGGCATTTGTAATTCTAAGAATTTTCTCTTAAGTCACATAATACCAAGTTTTTCCCCTCAAAGTTTTCAAATGGGAAGATTTTAACTTATGATGAGATTAGAGAGAGTTGGAAGTGTGTCCCCAGAATGTCCAACAGCAGAAGACAAAAAACAAAGTAATGAACAAAAGTGTATTTAGAATCTATAACACTGGAGTCACTTCCATGTTGCACAGGGGCAGCATCACATTTTTAGTATTAGTGTTCTGGTTTGAGTTAAAACAGGACCCATTTTCTGTTTTGTAATTTTACTTTGCAGCTAAGCCTCTAACTAAGTGAACTGATTGGAGATAATGGATACATTGCCCTTGGAAAAATACTGTTGAAATCTTAGTATCATAACAAGTAGCTGAAAAGGGATATCAAGAAGTCATCCATGGGCTGATCCCAAAAATGGGATCAAGTTTACTCAGACAATCTGTATCCAGTGTTTGCCCCTCATTCTTTTTTGATAAACTTTTGAAATAGTCCACTGAAGAGTGTGCCGTTTATTTTCCTTAGTGCTTTGGTGTCCTTCTGACTATAGGGGGTTTTATTACTATCTGAAATGTTTTTGCTGCAAATAATTTTTATTTCCTATCATTCTTCCTAACTGTGGCTATGAAGAGGGTGTAATCCCTATCCTCTTTGTAACATTTGATTTTAACTGGAAAACTACTGCTATGTTCTCTCATAATCTTCCTTTCGTAGATGAAACTAGCAGAATTCCTTCAGCCTTGCCTTTCAGGACATGTTTTATAAGCCTGTGATGATTCTTGCTGCTTTCTTTTGGTCAGTCTCTACTTTTCATACATCCTTCTAGATCTGCAAATTCCAAATTCGCATGCCAGCAGAAGCCTTAACACCTGAAAAGAATGCAAGGATTATTTCCAGTTTACTTCCCATATACTTTCTGGTGATATTGTAATCTGCCCTAGAGCCCTTTCTAGAGAAATTTTACTTTGGCAGTAAGATTTAACATTGTGACATTTATGCAGTTCATTATTTCAGCCCAGTGTGGCACTTGACATTTATTCTTATTGGATAGTGTCCTTTTTATCCTGGACTGTATCTCCAATTTGTAAAGTTCACTTTGAATTCTAATTCTGTTCTCCAGTGTGCTTGAAGTCCTTTGCTGATTGGTTTTATCTGCAATGTAATAACTGTATTAATTTGTGCAATCTGTTTCCTCAAAGTACTCTGATCTGTTTCCAGTGAAATTTACTTAGTGATCTTGACCATCTCTCCAGTTTTTCAAAGTCTTTTTGAAACAACCCCATGCAGCGCTACAGGCATGGGGAAGAGTGGCTGGAAAGCTGCCTGGTGGAAAAGGACCTGGGGGTGCTGGTCAACAGCCAGCTGAATATGAGCCAGCAGTGTGCCCACCTGGCCAAGAAGACTAACAGGATGCTGGCTTGTATCAGGAATAGTGTGGCCAGCAGGAAGAGGGCAGTGATCGTCCCCCTGTACTCGGCACTGGTGAGGCCGTGCCTCGAGTACTGTGTTCAGTGTTGGGCCCCTCACTACAAGAAAGACATTGAGGTGCCGGAAGGTGTCCAGAGAAGGGCAGCAAAGCTGGTGAGGAGTCTGGAGCACAAGTCNTCTTCTCCCAAGTAACAAGTGATAGGACAAGAAGAAATGGCCTCAAGTTGTGCCAGTGGAGATTTCGATTGGATACTGGGAAAAATTTCTTCACTGAAAAGGTTATCAAACATCGGGACAGGCTGCCCAGGGAAGTGGTAGGGTCACCATCCCTGGAGGTATTTAAAAGACAGGTAGATGTGGTGCTTGAAGACATGGTCTAGTTGTGATTTTGACAGTGTTAGGTTGATCATTGGACTCGATGATCTTAAAGGTCCCTTCCAACCCAGATGATTCTATGATTCTATGAATTCTGATCCTTTTTCCAAAATGCTTGCTATACCTTCTAATTAAAAGTGTTTCTACACATTTAAAAGGTTCACTTTCTATTCAGTCTCTTACATCATTCAACAAAAACCTGTTGGGTGCAGCTTCTTTTTTGGTTTTTTTTGGACTTAACAAAAAGATTTTGTAAGAGCATACCTATTTTGAAACCAGTCTTGTTAGGTGCGCAAAGCCTATTTTGGGAATTGTTTTCCTGTTCTTTCCCAGAGGATGTTATTTCTTTTTACCACTTGCAGAGTATCATTTGCAGACACCAGTATTCTTTTCTCAGCACCATCTGTGTACCTGCCCACTCATAGTATTGCTCCATGATTTTAAAGCATTGGCAACCCCTGGATTAAACTGATGAATCACCTTATGTCTTGTAAGACAGACAGATATTCAAAGCCAGTTCCATGCTCTATAAAATAAGTACATTAAATCTAGACAAAATATCTAAAAATACATTGAAGAAAATTGTTTGATATCTTTAATATATACATATGAGGGATTTCCTCTCTCTGTCTCTCTGACTTCCTTAGTCCTCCTAGGTATGTCATGAGGAGGAATTAGGTCACACTTCATTTGAAGTTTTTGAACTATTATAAATTTTTGAAAAGTCTTTGGAATTGTGCCACATCAAATGTTTCAGGAGAAGGTAGTAAAGTAAAGTAAAAGAAATTACCCTGCAGCACATCAGCAATTCTATAATTAAAAGATCAAAAGTAACTTAGCTCTGAATGAAAGAGAGGGTTGTTTCTTCACATTTACCGTGGAGGAAGAAAAATGTGGAGACAATGGAGATCACCTGACAGTGCTAAAATATCTCTCAACAATTCATGTCTGCCATAGGCTTACATCGACTAATGTAAAATTTACCTGAAAACTATGTTCTAGCATGTTCTACAATCCAATCAAAGTTCTGTATATTGTAATTAATGTTTTACACTCCAATTCTTTAATCCCATTTCAGATATTATCTCTTGATTCAAGTTCTGTAATTTCCTTGCCCCTCAAATACTTTTTAGGCATGTTTCTGAAGTCATGTAACCTCACAAAAAGTGACACAAGGATATTAGTATTCTTTCAGAATATTGTGCAGTAAAACGAAATTCAGTTTTGTTTTTGGAAACCAGAAAATCATTGGAAATACAGGCACAGCATTTTTTTTTATTGTCATATAGGGAAATCATAGCAGGAAATGAACAGTTTAAACCATAAGATAATGTGAGAAAAAGAAGTTAGATTGCCAGAGTACTAGGGAACAGATGTGGAAAGGGAAATGTTTAGCAAAGCATGAAATAAAAACCATATCTGGGCTTTTCATGGTAAAGCACGAGAAAATTTGAGACTGCAAATAAGATGTAAAAAATGTTTTCTGTTATTTGTTTTCACTGGCTCCTTACTGGACCATAGCCTATTCTCCCCATGAACCATTAAAAAGTTACCTGATTTATTGAATCTTCTATGACGTCTCCCAACAATGATACTTCTGTGTTGTAGGCTTTATTGTGCCATATGGAAATGATATGATTCTTGTGGGTTGAAGTTCTTGTCAAAATACAAGTTTCTGCTTACCTTAAAACTACCAAATCAGCAATACAAGGTGCTTCAGTAAGCAGCCTAACTCACATGATTTTTAAAAGATGTTCTTTCTCAAAGTAGGTAACACAAAAACCTTCAAGAGGTGACATCAGAGAACTGTTGTCAGTCTGCCAGTATTTTTCCCAGCTTTTGCTTTCATGCTGAAATTTATGGTAGGACATAAGGCTTCAAGTCCAGGTGTTTCTCCCTTCCTTCTTCCTGTCCCAACAGACTTAAAGCTTCCTAAATCTACTTTTTTCCTTTTCTCTCCAAGCTTATGTATGCATAGGATTTCTCTGCTGTATTAAGACAGGCTGAGGGCATCACTCCTGGCTTTCCTGATTGGAGGCAAACAAGTCTACAGAGATTCTCGACTATTAATTGAAATTGGCAACTTGATTTTGAATGCTGACATTATGAAATTAATATTCAAACACATTATTAATATTCCTACCACTTAAATCTTTCTTCATAAACTTAACAAATTTCACTTCACTGTTCCACTTCAAACAAAAAGTTTGCTAGCCTTAGAATGTGTACAGCTCTGCCTTTTCAAAAGGGCAAGAAATTTGGCTGTAAAAAGAAAGAAATGTAAGTAAGTCCTTCAGGTATTTCACTGATGGTGTTTGGTTTTAAAGGTAATCTGAAAACTTACTCTTTTGACACTACGAAAGTGACCATAACCTGACCAAATCAGCTTTGTTTCTCAAAATTTAGATAATTTTAAACTTATTTTACCATTTTTGTCATTACTGCTGAGGTTTTGCAGTGAATCCTCACTGAAGCAGCAAAGTCTATTTCTGACAGAAAAGACTCATATCTGTTTGTTAAATTTTGGTATATATCATTTTGTGTTTTAATACTGTGCATGAAGTTTGAAGTTTCTATTTGCTTATAAGCAAATCCATGCCTATTTTAAAAAACAAATAGGTTTTGTTGCTCTTATTTATTTTTATCTTTTGTTTTATTTAAAATAAAATTGACTGAGCTATTTATAACTCCCACAAACCAAGTGTGAGAAGCTTTTTAAGCAATTTTGTTTCAAATTTCAACAGACAATGGTCTGTGTTTTCCTTCCTATTTTCTAACACATGCTTACTTTCAAGCATAGAGGTAGATTTATGATTGATTAAAATAGCGCACAGTGAAAGAAAAAGTTGGTAGATATTCCATACACAGAATATGTGTGTGATTGCTATTTGTGAACTGCTCATTAACTGCCAGCGTAGACTGTGTGAGGATGGGTTAATGATCACAACGCAGATCAGGACAAGTATCAAAAGAATTGCAGTGTATCGGAATATGTGACATTTGCTATTACACAGGCCACATGTGATTTATTTTAAATGAGATAGATTTATGTTTGGCTTGAAAGACATTACCACTATCAATAGTACCAAATAAAAAATCAGTGATTTTCCCATATGGCCATTAAAAAAAAATAGATTTCCTTTAACAAAAGAACTCTATTTAAAATGGCAAATATAATTTTTTATATATTTACTTTCTTTTCTTAGGTTATATTCAAAAGAAGGTATTTATTGACATTTTTCTTGAGTTGATTAATTTCAGTTTTGGAACAAATTGCCTTCCTGATGCATGGATGAACTTGACGCTTCCAGATGTAAGTTAACCCCTATTTTTGTTTCAGCTGAAGTATTGGTTTGTGTAGAAAGTGCAGCATTGTCCTTACTATGATAAAGTCAAGAGTATAACTATTATAGGGCATTATCAGTTTTTCCTTAAAATTCTTCTGTTTCACTAGAAAAGGATTCTGGAAGCCACTATGCCAGTAATAAAATGCTTTTGGCAGCACTGTATTTATTTATGATTTTCTAATTATATCAGTTCCTTAGAAACCATTGAAAATTCATTTCCAGGAGTTCAAACAGGACTGTTTATGTTCTTCATTCCAAGACAGGAGAATAAAATCTGGAGCTGTGTGACCTTAAAACCTATTTATCCAAAATTTTCAGATTTAGGAACATGAAAAATTATTATTTAGTCTTTCCAAATCTTCCATCACTGAATTCTATGATAAATTTTACTTTCAGATGTTGCTGGTAAACCTATGGGATGAAAAAGTTTACTTGTTTTAGCATATTTTGATTAGTATTTCTGACAGTAAGCCATGATTCACATTAAGATTTTACTTGGATTTTACATGAGGGTAACAGCTTTATTCAAATGTTCTTCACACAGAACTGCGTGATTTCGTCTGCGCTCATCATTTTAAAGTTTCTGATTGATGGATTTTCAGAGTTTAGTGAAAACTAGGCACAGATGTCATCATCAGTATATAAAAATCTAATCTTGGCACAGGAAATTAATTATATGGGGAAAACTATGAGTCAAACATTGTTTATTAATAGACCACATATGCATGTACCCCATGTTCTTTATTCTTTGATAATTTTTAGTGCTTATAAGTACTGGTTTTATTTTAACAACAAAATTACCTTTCCTTAAAAGCACTATTTTAAAATGAGACTTTTAAATTTATAGTGAAAGCAAGAACTTACATACAAAAGGAAGTGCATGAAGCATAAGCTAAATTATACATTTATTCTGCACAAGCTATTCTGAACTGAAGTCACCATTTCATCGTCTGACTTAATTTCAAATAAGCTTTCAAATTATAATAAGCAGTACTGTACCTACCAGTGTTAGGGCACGTGACATCTACATTACCAAATTGTCACACTCTGTGTTGCCCCAGACTCTTATTCCTGTAAACTTGTTGCTTCCTTATCAAACTCCAGTCTGGAGTAAACCAGACACTTCCCTTGACATGGGAATCTGGGTGTGGGGCAGAAGATGGAGGTACATAGCAGGGTCTCACCACACCAGTAGGGCAGAAATGAACTGTGCCAATTTTGTTCCCTCTGTCAGATACATCCTTCGCAATGCTGTGTCAGGAGATTTTAAATGTATTCTCCTGTTTGCATTCTGTACCCTGCTCTGTTATCCACATAAAACATCTTCAGTGGTAAAAAGACACATGTGGCAAGCTGCAAAGCCGCTTTCCTACTACTTTTTTCTGGCTGAATGCTGGAGCAGAGAAAAGCCAGCACACCTCTACAAGTAAGCAAAAAGGACCAAGGCACAGGCCCAAGCATTTACTAAATTTTGTACTAATGCTGCCAAATTGTCAGTTTGATCCTTAGTGCTCCCTGAGATGGAGCATGATTCAGGCGTTAGCATGTGCTAAGGGCCATTATCTCATAGTCAGTTTAGATATAGACCCCTATTTAGGGAGTCAGAGTATTTATTTAGTGGGATATCAACTGATATCTGAGGCCAGTTGGCCTTAGTGACAGACAGTGGTCTGTGATCTGTTTTGTTTAGTGATACAAGTCTTTCATACATCATTGAAATCTCACTGCAGAACCTTGTCCATCCTAACCAGGAATAAGACCTAAGGATACATACTATATAGAAGATCTATGTTTATGCACGCATATTTGACAATATTTATTATTTTGTTTTTATAGTTACAAAAGCTGGCATCTGCATTCACAGTGACCTCAGAATGTACCGACTGGCGCAGATTCTTGCTAGCAGCGGCACAGCCTTGGCCAGTGCCGTCTGTGACACAACTTCTCAAAACGCTGCATAGCTTCAAGTCTATTGATGCAGCTGGATCAGGCTTTGTTACACAGGAATACTATATGCAGGTTATAATTCTTTTCTCTTTTGAACAATGTTCTTTTGTTAAACTCTCTGACTTGAATGATGTATTGTTGGGTTTATTCACATTCAGAAATGCAGTCTGAATTTTAAATGTTTTGGTTTTTGAGGGTGCTTTCTAGTGAAAGCATCCTCATATTGCAAATAAAAGTTGCAATGTCAGTCACTCCTATTTCATGTTTGAAAATATGACCAAAGCTTTCTTGACTTAAAAACCTCATGAAAACTCTGTATATCTGCTGTATGTGAGGTCCTACAGTTCGTGTTACTGACAGTACTGTGGTTTGGAATTTTTGCTATACAGTTATGAGAAGAACAGGATCAGGATTTTACAGACTTAAGTAAAATTTAGTCCTCATTTCAAATTAATTGATAAGGAACATCTGAACTGGTTTTATTGCAATGTTTTTTGTATCCTTTTGGAGCACTTTATGGCAAATTTTATTAGGTCAATACTTGTTTCATTTCTTATTAATTTCTTTCTTGAAAAAATGATTCATCTTATGTAGAACATGGTGCACTAGAGTATTAGTGAGTCAGTGCAGTCCATAAAATTAAGGAAAGAACAATAGCAGAGAGTAAAATAATTGTTCATCACTTGTTATCATTGATATTATATCATCTACAGCAAAACATCTGATATATTTCTGGTAAAGATCTCAAAGACAACATGAAGTCTGTTTTTGTGTTATTAATTTGCTCAGTTTTCCCAGCTAACTCACATGCGGGAAAAGCTACTAATTTCTTTTCCTTTCTGAAAATCTCTTGGAACTTCCTGTTTTGTCTTATTTCATTGTCTTGTTTTGTAAAGAAAACACATAATAATAATGCAATATTTTATATAATCAAGAATGTAGTGATTCACTGAAATATGGAAAAAGGATGTTGCTAATGAAATTTATAACTTTGTTACAATATTTTAACTTAATGCCTACACTGAAAGACTATTGCATCTCATTAAAATCTGTGATTCGTGAAGATTTCCAACTCTTTGAAATCTTTCATGTTAGTCTATTAATCTAATAGGGAATATATTGATATTTTTTTAAATGTTAAAATCTTTCAATAAAAATGGAAGCAGACTTTATTCTTTATTTAATACTGAGACTTACATGCATTCAAAATGTCATGAAATATTATTTATTTTATTTTACTGTCTAAACAAGAAACAATGACAGGCAATGTTCATTAAGAATAACAAGAACTTTCCACTGGGAATTTGAGGTGTCCCAGCTGGCCCCTCTATCTGCACCTGTACTAGTAAACTACACAGTGCTAGGAAACATCCCCAGGTAATGGTACTCAGTTGTCCATACTGTGATGTTGTTTGCAAACTTGGCATGGTTTAACATGAGCCACTTCCAAGCAAGTGAGTTTTTCTGTAGGCAGTCTGTTCACAACCATCCTGATTTAGAAGGTAAAATCTAGCTGATATTTCCTGTGTCTTGGGTCTAGTATTGGGGAATTGGTTCTGTTTACAGCTGTAGGTATAGCTCTGTAGGCATTATAGGACACTTAGGCTTGTTGTTGGGAGCCTGCAAGCATGGGAAGAGCCCTGCCTCTCTCCTTCGTTGTACTGAAGTGTGTGACTTTCTTCCAAAAGTACAGTTAGGACAAAAGCTATGGGGTAGCAAAGGATCCTCTAAAAGGAAGAAACCAGAACACACATAGAAACTCTGCCTCATATTCTGCTTCTTGGATTTACAACTACTTAGTTAATTTTCACTTTTTTTCAAGAGCGTAGAGTCACTTCTATCCTGCTCCATTTTCAGTAATTCCCAAAGTATCTGTTACAAAGTACAAACAACTACTTAATTATTCTGATGTCATTGTATATTAATAACAAATTTAGCTAGGTTCAGTCTAGGCATTAAGCTTTTAGTAATCTGCCTGATGAACAATTATAGAGCATAAGGATGCCTTTATTTTAATGTGTGAAAATAAAAAACTTTTCTTTTTTTTATCAGGTTGGCTTATGGTTTAGTGGAAATGAAGACCTAAGCATAACAAAAAGTGGCACAGAACCTTTGCCTTTAGATAGGTTAAGGTATCTCATAAAGGTAACTTTAAAAACATAGATATTTTGAAGAGACAAGTCACTATTCTAACCTGAGAAATCTCATTCAAAAGTTTCTTGGGTCTCTTTTTTTCAATAACTGCTGCGATGTTTCAGTAGGTTTTGAGGTCAGTTGGTGCTTCAGAATATTATTTCCATGTATAAAAACCTCAATGTTAGAAATAATGTAGAAAGGACTCTAGGAATTGTCCTTCAGCATTCTAAATCATAGTGTACTAAGAAAAACTTAATTACTCCTGTTCTTTGAACTGGCTAGCAGATAGAGCTCAGAGGGTTGTGGTTAGTGGTGCAGAGTCTAGTTGGAGGTCAGTAACAAGTGGTGTCCCTCAAGGGTCAGTACTGGGTCGAGTCCTGTTCAATATATTCATCGATGATCTGGACGAAGGGATAGAGTGTGCCGTCAGCAAGTTTGCTGATGACACTAAACTGGGAGGAGTGGCTGATACGCCAGAAGGCTGTGCTGCCTTACAACGTGACCTGGATAGGCTGGAGAGTTGGGCAGAGAGGAACTTAATGAAATTCAACAAGGGTAAATGTAGGGTACTGCATCTGGGGAGGAATAACCCCATGCATCAGTACAGGTTGGGGGCCGACCTCCTGGAGAGCAGCTCTGTGGAAAGGGACCTGGGAGTCCTGGTGGACAACAGGATGACCATGAGCCAGCAATGTGCCCTGGCGGCCAAGAGGGCCAATGGCATCCTGGGGTGCATCAAAAGGAGTGTGGCCAGCAGGTCGAGGGAGGTCATCCTCCCCCTCTACTCTGCCCTGGTGAGGCCGCATCTGGAATACTGCGTCCAGTTCTGGGCTCCCCAGTTCAAGAAGGACAGGGATCTGCTGGAGAGGGTCCAGCAAAGGGCTACAAAGATGATTAGGGGATTGGAACATCTTTCATATGAGGAGAGGCTGAGGGATTTGGGTCTCTTTAGTCTGGAGAAAAGAAGATTGAGGGGGGATCTTGTTAATGCTTTCAAATACTTGAAGGGAGGATGCCGGGGGGATGGGAGCAGTCTTTTTTCAGTGGTGCCCATTGATAGGACGAGGGGTAATGGGCACAAACTTGAACATAGGAAGTTCCATCTTAACATGAGGAGGAACTTCTTTACTTTGAGAGTGGTGGAGCACTGGAACAGGCTGCCCAGAGAGGTTGTGGAGCCTCCCACTCTGGAGACATTCAAAACCCGCCTGGACGCTGTCCTGTGCAACCTGTTGTAGGTGACCCTGCTCTGGCCGGGGGGTTGGACTAGATGATCTCCAGAGGTCCCTTCCAACCCTGACTATTCTGTGATTCTGTGAATGTCATTAATTTTGCTACACAGTAATCAGCTTTGTAAAAAATGGGAGACAAACGATCCCTGCATCTAAGCTCGTGGAAGTGTCCGTGGAAGAGGGAGGTAATAGCGTGATCCAAATACAAGAACATGTTTTGGACCTATTGTCATGATACAAGATATTATGAATTTCTTCTCATTCTGTGAAAGTCCTCAATCTAGAAAATAAAATACTACAATTTGTGTTTCCTTGAATGACTCAGACCCACTTCTGAGTCACTGACAATGCTGAAAAGGCAGAGGTTTTCAACACTTCCTCTGCTTCTGTCTCTAACAACACTGTTGGGCCTGAGTCCTTGGGAGCAAAAATCCAGGTTGATGAAACACAGACCCACTGTCAGTGAAGGAAGAGTTGGTATGTGAACTGTTACAGGAGCTTGACCCCTACAAATCGATGGGCCCTGACAATATCCACCCAAGGGTGTTCAGAGAGCTGGCTGATGTTGCAAGGCTTCTCTCCATAATCTCTGAGAAGTTGTGGAGGTCAGGGGACATCCCAGAAGTCTGGAAGAAGGCTACTGTCACCCCCATCTACAAGAAGGGCTTAAAGGAAGATCCAGGAAATTATAGGCCTATCAGTCTTACTTCAATCCCTGGGAAAGTTATGGAACAAATCCTCCCGGAGGCTATCACAAGTCACATGAAGCACATGATTGGGAAAAGCCAGCATGAATTCAGCAAGGGCAAATCGTGCTTGACAAATCTGATCACCTTCTACAAGAAAGCATCCTGCTCAGTTGATGAGGGGCAAGCGTGGACATTGGCTACCTGCATTTTTCCAAGGCTTTTGGCACAGTTCCCCACAGCATCCTCCTAGAGAAACTGCTGCGTTATCATAGAATGGTTTCGCTTGGAAGCAACCTTAAAGATCATCTAGTTCCAACCCCCCTGCCATTGGGCAGTGACACCTCCCACTAGACCAGGTTGCTCAAAGCTCCATCAAACCTGGCCTTGAACACTTCCAGAGAGGGGAGCATCCACAACTTCCCTGGGAAACCTGTTCCAGTGTCTCACCACCCCCATAGTGAAAATTTTTTCCTAATAACCATTCTAAATCTACGCTCTTCCATTTTGGAGCCATTACCCCTTGTTGTGTCACTACATGCCCTTGTAAAAAGTCCCTCTCCAGCCTTCTTGTAGGCCCCCTTCAGATACTGGAAGGCTGCTATCAGGTGTCCCCGGAGTCTTCTCTTCTCCAGGCTGAACAACCCCAACTCTCTCAGCCTGTCGTCATAGCAGATGCGCTCCACCCCTTTGTGGCCCTCCTCTGGACCGACTCCAACAGGTCCATGTCCATGTTGAGGGCTCCAGAGCTGGATGCGGTATTCCAGGTGGGGTCTCACAAGAGCAGAGTAGAGGGGGAGGATCACCTCCCTCGACCTGCTGGCCACACTTCTTTTGGTGCAGCCCAGGATACAGCTGGCCTTCTGGGCTGCGAGCACACATCACCGGCTCGTGTCAGGTTTCTCATCAACCAACACCTCCAAGTCCTTCTCAGGGCTGCTCTCAATCCATTCTCCACCCAGCTTCTCTTTGTGCATGGAATTGCCCCGGCCCTGTGCTTGGCCTTGTTGAACTTCATGAGGTTCACACAGGCCTACCTCTTAAGCCTGTCCAAGTCCCTCTGGACGGCATCCCTGCCCTCCAGTGTGTTGACCGCTCCACAGAGCTTGATGTCATCAGCAAACTTGCTGAGGGTGCACTCCATCCCAACATCCACGTCACCAACAAAGATGTTAAACAGCACCAGTCCCAGTACCAACCCCTGAGAAACACCACTCNACAAAGATGTTAAACAGCGCCAGTCCCAATACTGACCCCTGATGAATGCCACTCGTCACTGGTCGCCACTTGGACGTGGAGCCATTGACCGCAACTCTGAGTGCGACTGTCCAGCCAGTTCCTTATGCCCCAAGTGGTCCATTTGTCAAATCCATGTGTCTCCAATTTAGAGCCCAGAATGTCATGTGGAATGGTATCAAATGCTTTGCACAAGTCCAGCTAGATGATATCTGCTGTTCTCCCCTTATCCACCAATGCTGTAACACTATCGTAGAAGGCCACCAAATTTGTCAGACACAATTTGTCCTTAGTGAAGCCATGTTGGCTGCCACCAACCACATCCTTATTTCCATGTGCCTTAGCAGAGTTTCCAGGAGGATCTGCTCCATGATCT
>VZSZ01001172.1:7617-28721 GCA_013398815.1 Ibidorhyncha struthersii | reverse complement strand
TTTTTACAAGGAGTCTCATGGAAAAGACAGGGGCTAATGGGTACAAGTTACTGGTGGGTTGATTCCAATTGGACACAAGAGGGAAATTTTTCACAATGAGAACAATCAGCCATTGGAATAATCTCCCCGTGGAAATGGTGGATTCCCTGTCATTGGACATTTTTATGATGCAGCTGGACAGGGCAGCAGGCCATCTTGTCTAGACTCTGATTTTGCCAAGAGGTTGGACCAGGTGATCAGTGAGGTCGCTTCCAACCTGGTATTCTGTGATTCTATGATTCTGTGATTTGTTTTGATTTACGCAGCCTCAACACATTTTTAAAGATAATATCACTTATCAGCAGTTGTTACTTTGTTTCATTCTTTTTTCTAGTCTTTGATTTGTATTTGATTAAATCCCACTTGTAGAAATTAATTTACATGGTTTTGTCCTTTTATAGTTTTTCTTCAGTCTTTTTGCTGATACCAGAAAAGACCCTGCTCTGCTCAACTATACTGAGATGCTACTTTATTTTGCCTCCCACTCTGATCCAGTTGAAGGTGTTTACAGAGCCCTTAGCATTGCTACTGGAACATATATTCATAGAAAAGAAGCAGCTTCTCTTCCATGTGTGGTAAAATATTACATTAAAATATTAGAGAATAGTAGTGATTCTTGCAAATTATAAATTAACTAGACTTCTGTCTATTTTCTTCCCCTGGGTAGCTTCAGTCCTTACAAGTAGTTCCACTGACTTCATGGGAACGCTGCACATAGTTCCACTGACTTTGATAATAATAGTCAGAAGTATTATTCCAAAGGTCTGAAAATTTGCTTGCCAAATAATAATGAAAGTTTAAGATATTTATTGGTAACTACTCCTTGTACAGATGAACGGAGGACATTCTTTGACCTAATCTTAGACAATTAAGTCCAGCTATCAGTCTCCAGGAATTAGACTGTAGTGTGACTTACGGTATTGTTATCTAAAGATATAACCCCTGATATTATTGCTGGTCCTACTTTCTTTCCAACTATGTTGGAAACACCTTTGTTGTTATTTTCAAGTGTTTTGGTTTATCTGTAAATCAGAAGGATTAATAATTAGTTTCATATGAAATAATATTTAAAATTATTTTTAGATCCATGTTCAATGTATTGTGACATCAAATGAAGGTGGGCTTTTGAACATTGTTAGTATTTCTGGAATATGTTGTTATTTTTAAAGTTTCAAAACTGGCATTAGTTCACTGCATACATCAGTTACTTATTACTGAAGTATGACTCATTTTTGAGACATAAAATATGTATCTATACATGCCTTGGAACCACAGTGACTCTAGCATTTGCCAAATACTTAAAATACAGTTGTGCTCTCCAGAAACAGTATAGAAAGGGCATTATTCTACGACACAGTGTAATCCGATACATATTCATAATTACATTTTATCACTTCAAATGAAAAAATATTACTGTACTCTCCTGTGTCTGCTTTTATTTGGCACAACAGAGTTTTTGTCCATGGGAGAGCTTGAATAAGACAATTTCCTTTCTACATTTCATAGAAAGAAGGACAGCACCAAAGGCTCCCAGTTAGATACAGTAGATCTGAACTTAGTTTCCCGTATTTCAGTGGAAAGTTCTAACTCTCACATCATTGGATATAAAGCAACACAACAAGTTCCTCTTGTTACTGTTTTCTGGTTGGTTTGATCTGTTTGGTTGGGACTTTTGCAAGATTGTAAGTAACTGCACTGGCATTATCACCTATGTGTCAATGACATCTTAATGCTGTGAGTCGTAGGTGAAGGGAAACATTTCCCTTCAATCTAGAATTAACGATGTATCATTAACGATGTGGAATTAATGAGTAGCAAGAGTTATACCCCATCCAACCTCAGAATTTCCTCATGCTTATTTTCCCACTCAATGTATTTGCTTTGTGAATCTGTGATATATCTGATGTATGTCTCACAAGGGCTCACAATACAGACAGTTTTTGTGCACCATTCATCTAAGGATTCCCTTAGAAACCTAGAAATACCTAAGAATTAGATGCTAAATTAACATCTTGCATGTGTGGGTTCGCTTTGTCTTTATAGTTGTCTTTTACAGGTTGGTGCTCAGAATTGCAGGCTTGGTAGAACATAATTTTAATCTTTTCTTTCTTCTTATACCTTGTATTCCATACGCGTATGTTTTAACAATAATGTTGAATACAGAAAAAAAGAGAACAAATAAAATCCCGTTCCACTGAAGTTAATGAGTTTTCACCATTGGCTTCAGTAGGGCCAGCATTTCATGCATGATATTCGACAACCACAAGGGGGCCAAAAGTGAATTTATGAGTTGGTATTGTGTCATGTTTGAGTCAAGCTCCATCAGATAGAAAGACATAGATCCCCGAAGACATCCAAAGTAGTTTTCAGCACCAAATTAAGAACCTAAATCTTTGTCTACCTGTGGCTGTTTACAAGTGATCTAAATATCCCAGTTCTCACTACAGGTGCTGGGAATCTAGTAAATATTACGAGTTGGATATTCATCAGTGGAATATTAAGAGCTATCCAGCCCATCTCAAAGAAGTTTGTAATACAGCTTAGATAGCTAGCTTATAAGTAGGCATTTACACAGCAGCACCTAATTTGTCTCTGCTCTTTTTCTTGTTCTGTCCTGGTAATTGTAATGACTTCTCATTAGCAGCTTCCTACAGAAATATGTCTGAAACTTTAATGATGTTGATAGAAGAAGATCAGACAAATATTCTAGACACTTTTGTTACATTTACTAACTTCACAAAAAGGACTCTTTTGCTTAAAATGCTTAGCTTTTAAGTCTCAATAATTTTGTTATTGGTTGTGTAGATCTTATAGCTAAATGTAAACGGTAGTGTGAGATAAAACCTAGGTGCTGATATTTGTGTAATCTCCACTGTTGAGTGTAAAAAACAAAAGTATCAATGACTTTGCTCCTCCTGTGTTGAAAAGACATGTATCAAGGTCTAAGACGTGTAGCCCAAGTGTCTCTCCCTCCTGATGAGGAAAGAAATGGTATGTTCAATTAAATGCAATTTCCTGTTGTTGTTAGTGGTTAGTCTACACAGTGGCCTAATCTAGTCAAAGCATTGTTCAGCTATGTGAGGTCCTTTCTCATGTTTGTGCTCACAGATCACTACAGCATTTTTCTCCTCTTTGGCCATCTCTAATATCAACACAAAGATACATCTTTGCTTGTTTATAGTAAACTTCTAATTTTTCTACATAAAACCTTTCTCATCTTTTTCTGTGGAGAGCTGGTGACCCTATGTTAACTGTTAGCCAAAATAAAGTTCTTACAGTGACTTCTTGATTTGAACTATTTTTATGTTTTTTTGCTCTGAAGAGTATTAATTTCTCAGTGGAATGTTGGCCATATTCCTGGAAAAAGCTGTTTATTAAACTTCTGCTAAAGCCAACATTATGGATATTTCTTGGCTCTCAGGATCTCTTCCTTCATCCTATAGTTCAGTAGGTAATTTTGAGGGAGTTGTTGATTTTTGTTTTCTAAGAACTAAAGTTTGGAAGTATAATCCACTGATCCTTAACGCACGTCTAACTGAAACAGATGACCTACTGACAGACTATTTATCACCAAATATTATACTTAAGCTTTATTTTCTTAGACTTTTCCTTACACCAACATAGTACCAAATAAGAAAACTTTAATAGAAGATGAAAAAGAAGTCTTGAATTACATGGGTGAAGGATTAATTTCAGTGGCAACTCTACTCGAAGTGTTTCATACTGGAGGAAGTAAAGATGAAGATAATCATAGATTTAGTAATCTGGAGAAGGAAGGCAGCTATGATAAGGTAGGCTGGTTGATTCAAAGAAGGTTTTTGTACCTTGCATTGTAGGTTAAATAAATACCTGTTGCAATCTTTGTTTTTCCCCCAAATTTTTTAAACACTTAATAAATTGACCACATACTATTTTTTCATAAAGCTTTTCATCAAAGTATACAAAGAATTAGGCACTGAAGATCTGACGCCCATTCCGGTTGCGCTTCTTTTGAAGCATCCTTTCATTCAAGACTTAATCAACAGGTATCAAGAATACAAGCTTCCTGTAAGTATTGTTTTCTGAGACCAAGAGCTTTTTAAGTACACATATTGAAATTTGCATTATCCCAGAAATGTCAATGTAATTAATGTAGATACTGCCAGATATACAGCATAGCAGGTAGTACATTAGATCTGTTGTTTTGTTTTCCCTAAAAAATCTGTCCATCAAAGATTGCACTGCTTTCTGACCTATTTTTTTATACCTGTCTTGCTGGCCTATAGCTGCCTAGAGATTTTCTACTGCCTTGTCACACGTGGTATTGCCTTTCCCCCCACCCATAGGAAGGAGCCTAGTTGAATTATCTTCCCAACAGGATCCTACTGCAAGACACTATGGGATATGTGATAGAACACGGTCCATCCCAAGCCAACCAGGCTGCAGAAAAGGGCATGCAGAGGTAGTACAGGTTCAAATGTTCTTCCCTGCCATACTCTAGAGCTTCCCTCTTTATGCACCTATGTTTAAATGTGCATTTAAACCGTGGCACATAAGGCAAGTTTGGGCCAGAATATCAACCTATTAAATGTGTCGAACTATGGCAGAAATATGTTATATTCAGGGTGTAAGAAAATAGCATAAGACAAGATGAAAGGATGCTTGCGTTCTCAGGCCCAAAGATCAAACATCGACAGTCTTCACCAGTTTGAGACGATCACCACCAGGGGCACATAGTGTCCCACAAACTGTAAATCTCAATAAGATAACATGATACTCCAGGATTAACTCACTATTTCTTAATTATATTCATCACTTGGAAGAAGTGACGTGCCCAGCATTTATTATATCACTTATAATCATTGTTCGTAAAAGAAAAGGTATAAGAATAAAAGAATATATTTACTCTGTCAAAGTAAGGGTTAAAAATTTATGTGCTATAGTAGGAAGAGATAGAAAAAGAAAATATAATACAAAGACAGCACAACTGAAGACTGTAACTATCAATGGGTATCTATCCTGCCTATGTTAATGTCTCAGCTAATTTGGGAAGATAGACACCACGGAATGTTAGGTCATTCCTCCCTTCCCTTCCCCATTCTTTCTTCCTGACCCTTTTTATTTAATCGAGTACTGCATTTCCTAATCTGAACATTTTTTCCAACTTCACTGAATTTCTTGAAGATCAAAACAGTTCTTAAACTAGCTCTCTGTTCTATACATGATCCATTTCAAGAACTGTTCTTTACACAAATGCTTCACTGACTTTGCAACATTTAACATAATGCAAGCTCTGTATGAATACCTGCAACCTAAAGTCACACTTATCTACAGTGTAAAATAAGTAATGCCATATGCATATGATCCTCTATTTACAGGGAGGGGGACTTCTTTTTAAAACCTTTTCACACTAATCAGTAGCCAAATATCAAGGGCACAGCGTCTATCAAAATTTCTAATCTTCCTGTACCACTTTCAGAAGGAACTATGGTATATAGGTTAAAGAATAGATTGTAGTGTACGTTTAAAATTTATTACTACCATCAATCACCTGTGTTATTTGTGCCTGGTAGGATACGTTCAGGGCCATACAGTTACAAAAATTGTCAGTCAATGAGAAAAGGTGTATATGAATCTTGGTAGTAGCTGAGGGTTTCAGTGCACATGCTCTAGCCCAAAGGAGTTTCCACAGCTTGTCTACCAAAGACATATTGGTATAATTGTATTTAAATAATACATTTTTCAACATATATGGCAGATTCATTTGATGCCTCCATCTCCTGACTTGACAGTTAGATAATGCAGAGCTTCAGGTTTGTTTGTAATATTTATAATTTCCTCTTGCAAGGGTTTCTACTGACTGTATCTCAAATATAGTGCTCTGTGGTTTCTATACTTAAAAAGAGAAGATTATATTCCTTGACTGTACTTGTAAATGCAGACTGCTGTTTTACACATGAAATCAACACTTCACAGTCTTACTTTCAAATTCTGACTAACTGGAGAAGAGCTAAGACCACAAGTTCTTGCTCAACTTTACAGCAAATTATTATATTCAGGAGCAAACAGGCATAGAGACCTAGTGGCCATTGGTTTATGTAGGTTAGAATTCTGGTCAAAAACATATGTACTCCAGGAACAGTTTTCCTCTGACAGTTCTTCAAAGAACTATATTTCATGAACAGGTGATCTTTTTTCTTCCCAAAGCATTTCCAAAGTAAGTTAACAATATTTTTAGTATCAATTCAGAAATTGTCCTGAAACTATAAAAATCTTTATAAAAATGAAATCCAGCCACAGTGCTGTTACTTTGAGATCTTTTACAAGATAAATATAGCAAGTTAGGGTGTGGTTTCTAAGGTTAAAATGTTTCTACTAATGCAGTCATACGCAGTGGAAAATAAAATGTTTTGCTGAAAACTATAAATGGAATACCTAGCTTACAATTTTTTAAATTTGAGTTAGGGTACCTGATTCCTTTGGCCTCTAGATGATCTGTTCAATTTTAAGCAGTAAATCCATGCTAAAAATATTTTCTCCAGGTGGGACATATTCTTGTCTTTTCAAGGGAGTTTGTTTTCTCAGTTCATATACCAGTGGGCAGCAACATCCTACATGAAGATGACATTTCTGTTATTCTTAATACAAATGTTGACAAATGAATAAGTTTGGAAATTCTATTTTTCATCTGATATTTTCTGTCCCAATTAGAAGTCTTTCTGCTCCTGACTAGAGCTTTCAATTGGTTTGCCATTATCAACACAGTTTTTTCACTTATCAGATGAATTCTTTTCCTTTGGAATAGTTAGACCACAGCTACATGTGAGTGTGTATTTATGAATGCACTTCATTACATTCTGAATAAAATTATCTTTAAATAAATTTAATAATAAATGAGAGAATATTTTTGTTAGACCAACTGATTCAGACGGAAGAAGCAAGCAATTCTGCTTTTTCCACTGCATAGGTTTGTCTGTTAAGTTTGGTCTTCCTCAGGTCTGGTACTATTTCTTGTTACAAATTTTGCCTTCTGTTGCGAAACTGTCACAGTAGTACAGAAACAACCACACATTTTAGTAACTCTGCCTTTTGATGGTGATAAATTTAAATAAAAAGTCTACTTCTACAATTCTTAATTATTACATTAATCTGTTATTTTGAGTGGACTACATTCTTATAATTAAGAAGGATAACAAGGTATTTTGATGATTAGCATTCAGTTTGTATATATCAAAACTATTACGCATTTGACAATATTATGTTATGTTTTTCATCCTGCTTTCAAATCCTGAATAGTCCTTTTTAAAAAACTTCAGTTCTGATGACAGGTATATCACGACGTAGTTCTGTGTGTCTGTGTTTTGCATACATGTAACGAAGGCCCTTGCATCAAGCTTGTTCCTTCTAAATTAATTGTCATATTATTACTGCTGTTATTGTTGTTGGTTTTGTTAATCATTTCAGTAACATTACTCAGATACTCATTCAAATAGAAGTTTCACCCGGATAGGATTTCCAATAATGTGTTAACATGTCTTTATCAAAAAAACATTTATTAGTATGTTGAGCAATGATTATGAAACCTGTTTATACGCACAGCAGTCATTTAATATTACCCAACTCAACAAACATTCAGAACTCCGTGTCTCATTTAATAAAGTAAAAATGCTTTCTGTCTAGGGAGAGTTCATACAGATTATATTCATTAAGGCTTATGAGGTGGACTATATAGTTCATAGTCAATGCTTCAGCAGAAAGAAAGCACTGCTGAATCACTGTCGACTCATAAGCAGTAGTTGTAATACTTATGAAACTTGAGAAGCCTTTTTCATGTGGTGTTTTAAATGTCCCAGTGTGCAAGAGAATGAAAATTTAACTCAGTATTTAAACACCTAGTTTAAAAAAAGAGAGCTATGTTATGCTTCTCTTTATCATGTATTCCATAAAAAAAAAAACTTAGGAAACACAAATATACATGAAATATATTGTTTCTTACATTAAAATAAAAGATAAAAATCACTATTCATGTGACAGAAACACTAAGTTTTCTTCATTAAACACAGACACAGTAAATCTGTTAGAGTACTGTTTCTCCAGTGTTTTGAGGTTATTTAGTTTTGGTTTCCTCTGTAAAACCGGTAGTTACATAAATAAAATCTGTCCAGAGGAAGCTTTTTTTTGTTCTTAAGACATATTTAAATGGTGTTCTATCACTCTTTTCTGCATCAGATTATAATTTTCAATTGTACCATTCTTACTTTTAGACTGATATTTAACATATATTTCTGTGGCGTTGCTAGAGCATAAGATTTTCATTTCCCACACACATGAACACATAACAGTGATAATATTGGATGTGTCTCTATATATCATTTGCTCCACAATGATCGATAGTAGCTCTTAAACTTATTTTTTACAGGAACAAGACCTGTACTTTATTTAGAATACTCATAATAAAATTCATGTTCTACCATGCCAGAAGTGCTTCAGTTTACTGAGATCCTCATCTGCTTCGTGTGGTAATGATAAGTACTGATAATGAACTTGCTGAAGGTTCCATTTGCTAACATTTACTTTTGTCAAACCGGAACTGAAACTCCTTTTTCTGACTCAATGTGATGAAAAAGGCCTCCTTAAACTGAAATCTTTCTTAGACTTAAAGATAAATGTAAGTACTACTTTCTAAAACAAAGGACTGGTGAAATTATCTTTTAACATGGTTATTCTGTGTTCACTGAAATGCTCCTGATATTTTCCGAGGCACATGAGGCATCATTACATACAGGCAGTTTCTGCTTTTGAAAAAAGGCTGTATCTTCAAAATACGCACAAAATACATATTGGAGTATGAATTTGAATTTAAACTAATTTATTTTATAAAAATACTGACTCTTAGTTCTTCTCCTAAAGGAAATATGTGTTCACTGACAATACCAGAAAATGCTAGGAATTTAAATTACTACTTTTCTTTGTATAAACATTCGGCACATTATTTTTTAAAATCAAAATTTCCTTGTTCATCCTACTTACACAATAGATAGTATTGCTGAAATTGGAAATAGGGAAGATTGTGCTAATACGAAATTATTGAAAATTAACAAATCAATGTTTTATTAAGAATGCAGAACTGCACAAAAAGTCAGGCATGTATTATTCCAAATATTAGTTACGTATTTTCTTTTATTTCCATTCTCTTGAAGTGTTAATTTCAGCCTGAAATATGACATATGAAAAAAGAAACTTTGTTGAAGAGTTTGTCTCTCTATGTCCTGAGTAATAACTGCTGGTTTAAACAACAGTCTTAATACTTCTTTTTACTGATAAGTTTAAGCTGATGCTTAAGATCTCTGCTTACTTTAGGAACTGCATTTTAACACACTGTAGTTTTGTAAAACTGTTAAAGGTGACCATGTTGTATGGGTAACATGAAAACATCATCTCAGTGATGTTAGTGATACACAGCAGGAGCTCTTTTAGAATTTGCCATGAAGAATGTTGTTTCTGTAATTGCCCTCTATGTTTATGTTTTCATTAGTGCACTGAACATTAACAGGGCTTAAGCTGAATGACAGCATTGTTTTTAATGCCCTTCTGGAAGACATCTTATGTAACCTAGGGAAAATGTAATTTGTAGGAATAAATCTCTATTGAAGTTAATTTTTCATCATAACCTTCTAGTCATTAGCTAGAAAGCTCACCCCATGGAAAGACAGGCATTATTATTACAAGTTTTAAGGTAGATCAGTCTATGCCATTAAATGACCTTTTACCTTTTCATTTTCCTTTTCATAGGATATTAAAATGTTTCTCCAGAGATCTGAACAAGCACAGTCAACTGGTGGAAAGAACATCACATGTAAAGACATCAATGTATGAAAAGTTGTTGTTCATGAACATTAAGAAATGGGTTTTTTTTTAAGTTTGTAAGAAATATATCTTATTTCTCTAGTCCTCCCATGGGAAAGGATTGTATGTCTATCATTGTGAGAGCAAAATCCCATTGCAATTACACATTTTCTGTTATTTTAAATTAAAAAAACCCAAACAACAACAAAACAAACAACAAAAGACAAGAGGGGAAGTTATGCTTAGTTAATATTAAAAAACTTGATGATACTTCTAAATAAAATTAAACCAGTTTCTGAACTTAAATAGAGCTGATAGTGTGTTCATTAGTAATTGGTATAAGAACAGAGTATGAGCAATTCTTGTAAGTGAGCTAACTGGTCACCTTTTGTTATGTATATAGTTTATTAATTCATTAATTTTTAATGAATTAAATGCTGTAATCAATTAATTTTTAAAAATATGTTACAATACATAGCTAATAAAATCAGTAAATGAAGACACTCTTTTCTCTAAGATCAGGATAAACTACCAAAAGGACATTGTGTACATGAAAATGGAGTGCTTGCTGGCAGCAGAGATGATGAATCTTTGTTATCCCACCTTTCTGTTTCCAACCTTCCATGAGACCTCAACTCTGCTACCACCCGCTGAAAACCTGTAGGCGTTTCTCCAGTGCAGCACCACACACAGCCCAGGGGTGTGGGTGGCACAGCCTGCTGCTCCCCACTAACCTCTCCTCCCATCATGCTGCACTGAGCAGGGCCCAAAGGAAGCAGTAAGGTAGGCGCTACACCAGCTGTGGTCGCACTGCTAATCCTGCACATGGTATCGGTAGTCACTAGAATTTGCAGTAGGGTTCTGCACAACTGTTTTCAGTAGTCGACTAAAAGTCCTTTTTCAATTGGCACAGTGTATTCAAGGGCACCATATATACTCCACACACAGGTTTCAAGTGTTCATGTATGATAGGCATTTGTCTAAAGTCTCTGTGGCACACGATGACACCTAGCGGATGACGCCTTCTGTGGCAGATTAAGCAGAGCCTTGGTGAAACACATTTACTGCTGAAGTGGTTGTTTCTTTTTGTGTACCCGGTCTTGACTCTTACGGGCTTTCCTGGAAGTTGTTCTGGAATAGTTTTCATAGAAATTTTCTTGTTAATAGGATGTTTGTATTTCCTTGCAGTTTTACTTTTCTCTTGTGGCTAGTGATGCCTAACTATAAGATAATGGAAACTATTTTTTCATGGAACTTTTTAACATAAATTTTAGAACAGTCTTTGCAATTAATTCCTCTGGAATTCAACATTGAAATGTCTAATAAGTCCTCAAGTTTCAGTGGTACTCATTCTTCTGATCTACAGTTTAAAGGTTTCTGAAGACTGAACATAGCAAGTAGGTAATCTTGTGATTATCTGAACTCAGTATACCTTCTAATTTGCAACCTATCAGCTGCCCAGCCTTCTGCATTCTACATTGTATTACTAGGTTAGAAACATAATTAATAAGTAAATACTTCCAAGATGCCTACTCATAGCTGAACGCTGCTCTGTCATTCTGGGGTATTTTTTTCTACATTTGGCAGTACCCTGGTAGCAGTTACACAAAACATTTAAATCTTCCTTTCCCTGGTTTGATTCAGCGAAGTACTCAAACATACGGTGCTCTCTAAGAATACAAATAGTCCCACTGAAGTCAGATAACTCATAGGGAACCACAAACTTTTGCCCTTTGTTGAGAAATGCTATCTGCACAAAATACGTTTATATTTTTAATGTATCTTTACTAATTTTTAGCCAAGTATGCATGATACAGTATACTACTTGCACAATATTTGCTGATTTTCCTAACAAAGGTTTCTAAATTGCCTAATTGAGATATAAAACGTATCAAAAAAGCAACAGCAGCATACAAGACAGAGAAACTGTCATATTTATAGTTAGACAATGACTAGCAGACCTACCTGTAAAATACATTCTGTTTTCTGTCATGATAAAACAGTAAATGTTTTGTCAGATTTCTAGAACTTGCTGATGTCAATAATGGCAGGTTTGTTTCTTTGTGGATTAAAGACAGTCAAATTTTGAAAGGAAAGTTGGTAGTCTAGCGGTAGCAGATCAAAGCTTCTATATGTGATATACGAAGCTCAGAATAGAACCCAGTAAGCTTATCACTTCAGGCAAATAATGTTGTGTCTCTTCACTCTACATATTTTGTGCTAACCACACTGGCACATTGTAGCTAAGTACTATCTTAGAAACAGATGTAACTTTGTTGTGCCCCCGCAAACCATGCTAAAACCTCAACATCCTCGTTTTACTTATGACAACAGACTTTACGATGCATACAAATTAACCTGCTTTCTTACCATAATCAATGCTTCACATAGCATTTACAACTTGGTCAAAATTTCATCTCAAATATTCTTGAAACATTACATATTCATACAAGACTTCAGCTTTTTTCTTCTCGTGAAAATATTACGTGCATAGAAAAAAACTACAATGCTGTTCTCTGACTTTTTCATATTCAGGGATCTTTAAATTTTTGCTTTTGTTCCATATTTAGCTTCTTTAATAAAAAACAGCTTTAATAACTAGATGTTAAATTCTGACTTCGCATAGTGGAGTTCTCCATGTGAAAATAAAAAGGTATTATTTTCAGAAATGCTTGCCTACAGTCCATAAATCTGAACAAGGTAAAAGGGAACTTCAGCTACTGGAAATCATAAATTGCTATTTAGGTAAGGTTTCTTCAAGTGTTACTCCTTTCTCACATACTGTTTATACATTTTACCTAGAATGGTATACATTATACATTTTGCCTAGAATGGAACATGAAATCATTACTGATAAAGTTTTAAAATAAGCATAAACTGTGGAGCAATTTCAAATAATAAAAATTGAACTGGATTGCATGGTGAAGTGTCAACTAGTAGATGGTAAACGTAAAGGCATAATTTAAAAAACAAAGAATGTATGCGCTGACAACAGCAATTTATTTTTGTTAACAGTTACTACTTGAGTATAATTGAATATCACAGTAGTTATTGAATAGACTTAGAGTTCCCAGCCTAATGCCGGGGCCCAGACATGAACAACGTCCTTGTATTTATGCAGGAGGAATGCTGAGGAGATTTGCATTCAGATTTGGCAGTGGACTTGGAGTCATATCATGTTCAGTTTTCATATCTACACTTCAAGCAGGACGTTGAAAACCGGGAAGTGTTCAGAGCAGAACCACAAGAATGATGGGAAATCATAGCTTGTACCAGAAAATTCGGGGAAGTCAGTCCTCTTCCTTCATCAAAGGAAAATGTAATGGGAGTTCGGATATCAATTTACAGGAATCCATGTAAGGCATCTACATTCTGGTAGACAAAGACAAGCAAAATTCAATGGCTGGAATCTGAGGCTTCAAAGTAATATGCAGATTTTTAACAGAGAAGTAGATTAACTGTCAGAGCAGCTTGCTAAATATTGCGGCTATTTCCTCATCACAGACTTGTAAAATCAAGATAGATAATGCTTTTCAATCCAGTTTGTGATGGGAACTGAAAAAAGAAATAACTGCACTTTTGACATTAAAATACATAATTAAAAACAAAATCTGAAAAATATGTTTGGCTTTCAGTTAATTGTATGCAGTGTGTTTGATCCTGTTTTCACAGCATGCTGTCTTTTAATGTTATATTTCCTCTACTCCTCTAGTCCTTAACTTCACTTATGTCAGGCATTCTGTGTATGCTGCATAGAAAATGCCTTGGATAGTTTGCCTTAGAAAAGATGAAAGGAAGTTTGTATTAATACTATCCTTATAATAATTAAAATTGCTTTTATTCCATCCCTGCAAAAACGTTATTTCAAAAAATCCAACAAACCAAAAAGTAAAGCTCAATTAAGATGTCTCCTACACTACTATTGACTCACATAAAATATCTCTGCATAAATCAAGCTCAACGTTTCATTCTGTAAAGAATTCAGGCTCCATACTAGTTTGTGTCAGAGGTGTGATCCATTCCTTTACATAAATAGAATCCTTCCAGGCACATCCCTCAGGAAGCAGAATCTGGTACAAGAAGATTCAAAAAATTACAAGTAACCAAAACACTTTTAAAGACATAACGTTTTTTGCTTTAAAATGTGGCTATGTGATGTCACATTGTCACCATAATAGCAAGAAGAGTTCCTCAATCTGCTCTGTGGTCCATACCTCAAAATTTCCACTGAGCATGAGGTTCAGCCATGGTTTCTGTTCGTATTGTTCATAAGTGAAGCAAGCTGTTCTGTGAAAAGCCTTATAGCTATGCTGAATTTTCTTAATGCGTGAAGACCGATAAAAAGAAGTTCTGAAAATCAAGCATACCGCACAAACTTATTTGCAATGTTATAGTTATGAAAACAACAGCAATCAGAAAATGTAAAAAGATGTAATAATGTTCACTTTATCAGTACGAATTTCTTGCTTTGGTACTGCTTTTGTTCCCTCTAACAGATTCTATAATAAATATGCTCATTTGTAAGTAGAAAAGGTATTTTATTTCATTCCCTATTTTACAAAATTTCCTTGACATTTGGAAGTTTGGGGTTATTTTAATTTTTAGGTATTATGTGTAACGAAGATTCTGCAGTTTGACATCTCATCATAGAACATCCCTGCAAACTCAAGAAGGACAGATGCAAAAGGCTGCCCCCTTTAGAAGGAGTAACCTCTTGCAGTGATAAACTCTGGGGGTTTTCCAGCTGGGGAGCAGCTCTCTGAGAAGGACATGGCAATCTCAGTGGACAGCAAGCTGAACATGAGCCAGCAGTGTGCCCTGGCAGCAAAGACCAACAGCACTTTTGCATGTATTATCAGGCACATAGTAGACTGAGAAAAGTCATTATCTTACGGCAATCGGCACTTACTATGCCTAGAATGTGTGTCCAGTTTTGGACCTCACAATACCAGAAAGACATTGACAAATGGCTGTGGGTTCAGTGGAGGGCCATCAAGAGGGTTGGGGGCTTAAGCACTTGCCAGGAGAGGAGACACTGAAGGAACTGAGAGAAGAGCAGGCTTTGGGGGAATCTAACAGTAGTTTTACACCACCTGTCACACAATTATCAAGAAGATGGAGTCAGATTCTTTACTCTGGTGCATGGCAGGAGGACAAGAGACAATGGACACCATTTGAAACACGACTGGTTCTGAGCAGATGTAAGACAAACCTTTTTCCCCATGACAACAACGCTGGAACAGGTTACCCAGAGAGACTGTGCAGTCCCTGTCCTTAGAGGTTTTCAAGACCTGACTGCATAAAGCCCTGAGCAAACTGTTCTGACCTCATGCTGATGCAACAGATGACCTCTGAAAGTTCCTTCCTGAATTATTCTATGATCTTAGATTTATTATTTTCAGTTGTGCCATACAAAATCATTGACTTCATTGATGCAAAACAATCATAACTAAATTGCTTTTAATAACTCGTTCTTCTGAAGATGAAAATGGATGAGAACACTATCCAGTGTCTACTTATCTTATGAGCACCATGACAGGAATGAAAAAGTGAGCATCCTTTCATTATTGAGATCAAAAGGTATGACTTTGGTAGCATCCAGGTAGCACTGCTGCTAAGCTGAAATGACATCTTCCAATGTCACTTTTAAATGAGTGCTAGATTTCACTCTTAGCTTTGCCATATATGCATTATGCACTTTATAATTATTTTATATACAGAAATTGATTCAATAGACTTATAACGAAGAAAATAGAAATAAAACCACTACTTTCATTTAGTTTGGAAGTATTCATATTGTAAAGGTAAAGGTAGGGGGAATTTCCTGACCTTTGAATATTCTATTCTTCATTTAAAGATTCTCTGAAACGTTTTGAATTTCATTTCCTTTGTCTTTTGTAGTCACTTTACATTCAAGATTTCTCACTGTCACAGCTTCAGTAGCAACGTCTTTAGACATCTTTACACTTCAGAATAGCAGAGCTTTGACTTAGTAGCTCAAGGCTCAACAAGCTTCTAGCTCATGGCCTTGGTACATTATCATTACACAAGTGGTTGTCTGCAGTTTGAGAAAAACCTGTACTTATCTCACACTATGAATATCATACCTGTTAATTAAAAAGCAGCAGCAGTATCTGTCAGTAACAAAGAATGTGCCTATGCCCGCTTCATAGTTCAACTTCAGCAAAGACTTTGCTTTTCCACTCTTCCTCATAACAGTGGTTCATCTTTTCTTTGTTTCCAACATGTGTATGTGTATGTGTATGTGTATGTGTATGTGTATGTGTATGTGTATGTCTATGTCTATGTCTATGTCTATGTCTATGTCTATGTCTATATGTACATATAAAAAGCTAAAACTTTTCTTGCCTAATTATAGATAGGAATGCATTTTCATCTGAAGTTTAATTCCACCCTGGTTAACCATGAATAGCTGCTTTTCCAGAAAATGACATTCTGTGCTTGATTTGATTTTATATTTTCACCTACAGCGTCATAACTGTTGAACTTACAATCTGATCCACAGCAGAATTTCACAGATACTATAGCTATCATAAGGCAGGTTTAGGAGCAGGTCTTGCTCATGGTAGGTCCTGTCAAAATGTTGCTACTTCCAGAGAAGAAACATTTAATTATGTCAGTGTAGGATTTTTGTTAAGCATTTTTAATTTATTAATAAAAATAACCGTACATACAAAAATCAAGTAATTGTTGCCAGTATTTTAAAAAGGGGATGTGCTGAAGTCACCTGGAATTCAAGGTCCTGTGTATTTGGGGCTAGATTAAACACACAAAGAAACTTTGCAGTACCATGACAGCTGAAGTTCAGATAGTACGTGTTGCAATTGATTTAGCATCATGTTTTCCTTTTTAGCCTCAAAATGATTAATAGTGACACAATGAAACCAGCGTTTTTTTAAACTGGGCATGTCATTCACATTGTTTCTGGGAGGAAGCCTAAAAGGGAAGAAGGATGGTCTTGTGGTTAGGGTTCTGCAATAAGGATATGCCTCTTTGTCAAGTGAAATGTAATATAGAGGTGTCGAAGCTGGCTGCAAGTAAGTTAATTAGCTGGTTCAGGCATTGGAGTCTTGCTAAAACAAACAGAGGCTGGTAATCGTAGTGCCATGGCTAAACTTGGAGCACCTGAACTTCATACTACATTCTGCAGCATGCATACATCCTTAGGAGACAAAAATCAGTTTTCTTAAAAATGCCTCTTATCTTTTCCATTCTTCCATTGACAAAACGAGCAGGAAATAGAAGGTTTCAGCTTTGTTCTGTGTCAATGGGATCTCAAAGAATCCACAGAAGCTTTTTTTCCTTGTTTTTTGAGTTGAACATTAACCTCTCCAGTTTTATGCTTAATATTTTTAGCAACAATTAGCTTGTACTTTAAAAGAAATATCTTTTCAGTACCTCAGCTTATTTGGCTTTTTTCTCCCCCACCAATACCTTTTAAATTTGTTGAATCAGATGAGCCCTCTGAAGTTTAGCCCATGGCATATTTTCACCTCTCATTACCTGCATTACATAGGCTACTTGATAATCAGCACAGCTTTATCTTTTCCCCAAGCAAACTATCTTAGTTTGAATTGATCTTTCTTCAATCTGGTAGTACAGAAAAAGAGAAAAATATCTCTGTTACTGCATTCTTCTCATGCTTGATTATAAGCCTGAATGGTTAAAATGCAAGACTCCTTAGAAGATCCAAAGCTGAGCAAAGGAAGGGCTAGGGTGGCTTCTCAGAAACAGATGAATTAGAAGTAAGAAACAGATTTCCTCTTCTCTACCACTACCCACATCTGAACATACAAACAACAAAAACAATGGTAAGGTAAGGAACAAAATGAGGACAAACTCAAAAAAAAAAAAGAAAAAAAAGAGCTGGTACTCAGATAAAATCAAAGATTGTTTCCTACCATCAGTTTGTTTTGGAGCATTTATATTCGTAGGGTGAATTTTTGTCTCTACTAAAATCAGTGGACTGGTTGTTACTGATTTCAAACTAAACCAAGTTTTCATCTGGAGATTTCACCTTTGATTGCAAGAAACTTCGTCCTAAAGTTCCCAACAAAAAGCCTAGCAGTTCCTCTTGATGGTTTTTAGCAGTGTCCATTTATGATTGCAAAAGATTAGGAGAAAGTAAGTGCAGAACATCAGATACCAATTTATTCTAACCTTCACTCTTATTTTTAAAAATGTGAACCTCTTGTTCAGATTGAATTCTAACTTCACAGTCCAGTGCCTGGACTTTTTTATGCTTTGCGTTCTAAGCAGAAAACCCTTCTTTCTTTCGGAACCTAGATACAATGACCAAATGTTTTCTTGATCTTTCCTTTACAGAGAAAAAATAAAGTTAAGTTCTGATGGTGTGTATGGACTTTAGATTACCGAGTTAACATTCTGGAATCAAGCATCCCAGGTATTTGGTCAGACTTTGCAGTTTTATTTGTGTTAAGCCTATCTAGATATCAGGCATTATTTTAATATTCACAGTTCTCCCACCTTCTGTCTTCTCAATAAATTGCTAACAAAGCTTTCTGATGTGGTTTTAAAGTAGAAAAGGCCAAATATAAACAAATATGTTACAAAGGTTTAAAACTTAACACCCTCTTAGAAAATTAGTGAGCCCCATATTACTGCAGACTATGGATGCACTTTTCTTTAAAATGTGCTGTTGACAGCAGCTGTGCTCTTCTTGGACTTGGAGGGGATTTGGGGGATGTGCTATTATATAAATACACGGATGTACTATGAGATCAGTATTCTTAGCACTTCGCTACACAAAACGTGCCATTCCTTACATGAAGGCACACTATTTAATGTGTGAAAGCTTTTATGCCTGTAACAGAAATTAACAAAACTTTTAGGCAGCCTTCCCTGAAACATGCCTGGCTTCTGTCTTGTGTATGCTACACTCACCTGAGCTAAAAGCCTCTTTCAGAGCAATGGTTTAATACAGCCAGCTCCATTAAAACAACATCATAACGATGTTATCTTGGAAATCTCTGGTAGAATATTTTTCAAAATATTGTGCAACTCCTGTCAGACCAATCTAATTCAACATGATCTCAGGTAAGAATTTACAAACCCATGTTAAGTGAGATTACAAACCCATGTTAAGTGAGATTGAGTTTGCATTTCTAAATATAGAGCAGGTGAGTAACTTTGTTCAGTTCTGGCATCAACACTTGTCTGCAGATTAAAAAAGACAAATGAATAATGCAGATCTGAAAACCTGATTTACAACGCCTAAGTTCATTTAACAGCTTAGCCTGTTCTGTAACTCTAAGAGTGCTTAGACCACTTATATGCACATATAAAACAAACACAGAAGTGAGCTCAGTGTTTCATAACTAAGACTCCACTAGCATTGATGTGATCAAGATCAGCTGTAATACTCACCGGCAATGAATTAAACTGCTTTTGCACATTAAATAGTTTGCCTTCATGTAAGGAATGGCACATGTTTTGTGTCGCAAAGTGCTAAGCATACTGATCTCATAGTGCATCCATGTATTTATAAGCCAAAAAACTTTTATGTGTCAGGATCAAAAGTCTGTGTAGGGAATTAGTGAGGTTAAGCTGCAGCTGCAAGATACTAAATCAATCTTATTCTAATACTATTGTATTATTAGAGACATGTTAATCAATAAAGGAACATATGGCGTAACATAAATACCCAATAAGTATAGCTTACACACAGATGGTTTAGGAAAACAAAAGCATCATGTTTCAGGGCTTAGTGAGGGAAGAACGTGTATACCTAGAAAGAAAGTACCAATGTACATTATTATATTGCTTCTCCTTAGCCAAAGAATGCACGAGCATGAAAAATTAACACTTAGGAAGAGTGGAATACTTTTGTAAAATTAAAGATGATGAAAGTGCAAGTTTTAGTGCTGTTTTTTCTGTGCAAGAGGAGCATATATTTTAGAATTCTCTTGATGATTTTCATCTAGCTGATTAAGCAGTTATATTCAGCCAGACCTGCAACGGAAATAAACAGGTAAATGGTATTGGAGGAGGATATACATAATTACACTGTCTAAGGAAAGGTATGTTGCTGATATGTTTTCTCACTTCTATTTATAAGGGTCAAATATAGGTACACTGATCTGAAACAGAAGATGGTGTAGTCCCAAGTTACTCTTTCTCCGTTAATGTTTCAACAGATTTTGTATGTCCTGTTCTAGAGGCATATTTCAATCAGCAGGACACTGCGGGCTGACCTGATTTGATCTGAGTAGGTTACACTTCTAGCACACTCACAAATACAAGCTGACCTAATTTAGATCATCATGCGTTACTGTGGTTAATAGGTCCTTGCATTAAATTAATTGCCATGCTTATGTAAAAGTGAAGGGCTTTGGAAACTTTTCAGACAGCCAAAACAAATTAAACTAATGTCTTAGTAATTGCTGTAGCAGCAGTGGCTCACACAAAATCATTTACATATTTGAGTCTAACCCATGTTTTAAACATTTGAAATATCCTCAGGAAATTCCACATCAGGTCAGGGTTTTTTCCTGCTATCTGTACTGCAGTGCTGGGGCACATCTTCAGCCTCTTTTACATAATCTTGTGTGGTTTTCAAATGCAGAGTCAATAGCATTAATTAGGAACTTATTCTTTTATGCATAGATTCTTGCCTTCATGCAGTCAGAAAGGACAAGTACCTATCTCTTCAGAGGGTCTGTAACTGACTCTGGAGGACTAGAATGGACATGAAGTCAAGTCCAGTTAACCTCCTCTGGTAAAAAGGTTATTTTAAAAGTGGTGGTGGCATTGTAGTAGAAAGCTCTGGGGGTTTTTCCTCTTCAGCTGTGCTGCTCAGTTTTTTTATGGTTCAACTACCATTTTGGACAAAACTAATGAGTAGTGCTCCTGAGGGGCATCACTGAGAGAGAAAGGAGGGGAAGGGCAGAGGCAGAAGCTGACAGATCCCAGAGACTGTATTGAAGGAGGTGGAAGGGAAAGGAAGGAGTGACAAAAAGATGGAAGGAGATGATTAAGGACATTACTTGCAGACACTGGCACCTACACTTAGGCAGTGGAAAGATACCCAGGCTGTGTCTGTATTGCTAAATAAAAAATGGTCAAAGAATATCCTGCCCGGATGCTAAGCCCAGGCAGGCTGGCATCCAAGCTGCATAGGATTAACCTCTCGAGAGCATAGTAGTTGCATCCACACTGAGGGAAGGGAGAGGGAGAGGGAAGGAGAGGGAAGGGGAGGG
>VZSZ01001152.1:24341-38290 GCA_013398815.1 Ibidorhyncha struthersii | reverse complement strand
CAGGCTGGGGGGGGGAGGCAGGTGCTGGGGAGCCAGGTCGGCCGCCGAGCCGTGGCCGAGGAAGCGAGCAGGTAGGGAGCCGCCTCTCCCAGGCTCCTTGCTCCTGCTCTGCCAGGCAGTATTTGGCTGCGTAAAGAACAAGGCACTTTCAGCCTCTGATGTATGTGTTTTTTTTTTTTTCTCCCTGTGACTTTCACGGAGTGGTGTCAGTGGGGAGGTTGTCCAGAATGGGAGTGTGGGACTGAGGGGCTGGGGGAGACCTGCTCACCCCCCTGCCAAGGATGGGGTGTGTTGGGAAGGACGAGCAGGCAGGAAACCTGCAGAACAGCCCATCCCACTCAGGGATCAGCTTTGGTGACCAGGCAGGGATGAGCAGCAGGCAGTGAAGAGGCCGAGGGGCTGTGCCTGCAGAAGTGGGGGTGCTCAGAGACCCTGGGGTCCATGGCAGCAGCCTGGGGAGGTGTCTGGATGCCGTGAGATGCTGTGCAGCTCTTGCAACCCATGAGGCCATTGCACAGTGCGAAGCAGACCCTTGTGCTTCTCCTCAGCTCTGTGTGAGCCAGCAAAGCCTCAGGGCAGGCAGGCTCAGAGGGGCTGATGTACTCCCCCCGCAGCCAAGCAAGGAGCCTGACTCAGGCTGGCTCTGAGCACAGCACCCTGCTCAGCAGAAGAGCTCAGGGACATCTCTCCCGCACCGGGACCTCCCCTGTGCAGGCACAGCTGAGGAGCAGATGGGGACTGGTAGGCACAAACCCAGGGTGAGAGAAGAGCTGCGTTGCCGTGAACCTGAGCCCCAGCCTGGCTCAGCAGGGGTAAGCATGTGAGCTGGCCGGTTGCTTGCCTTTTTTTTTTGCAGGGTTTTAGCGCAGAGACACGCACTGTGTCTGGTTGGTGGCAGGGGGGGTGCTGGGGACAGGCCAGGGTGGTGCTGAGGGTGTGCAGCTCAGGGAGGGAGGTCAGCAAAGCAGAAGGCAGGGCACTGTGGGCAGGGACATACTGGCAAGTCCTGAGACATTTGCCGGTTTCACTGAGGCACCGGCAAGCAGGGAGGTGGCATCACCACCAACCAGGTTTGCGGGTGACGCATGGACTGGAAGGTGCTGGCGGTGAGCAACACAGAGCCCGGCTACATGGCTGAGCGCAACGTGTGCGAGGTAGCACTGGGACCAGGACAAGGGTGGGTTATACCTGCAGGACAGGAGGCTCCACTTTGGCGGTGTGTGACAGTAGAAAGGGCTACATGTGCCCAGGAGCCAGCTCTGCACCATGGGCACCCCACAGACCCCGCTGGGGCACACATGGGCAAGCTGAGGCTGCCCATGGGGGCCAGTTGTGCTTTAGTGCATAAGCCAGGTGTCTGCATGACCCCAGTGCCAAGGAGATTTGGCACAAGAGACAACTGATCTGTTTGTCCAAGGCAGTGATGGGTCTTCCCTTCTTGGCTGGTAGCACTGCAGGCAGTAAAATCCCCCTGGCAGGGAGGGGCCATGTCCCAGCACCCTTAGCCATCAGGACATCACCTATAGTGGGCACAGGCACGTACCTGGAGGCTTGAAGTCTAAAGGATCTTGTCCCAGCAGCAAGAGCCTGTCCCCTGCCAGACCAGAGGCATCTCTCACCTGCCTGGTGTCCTTCCAGGGGACCATGGGGACTACGGGCTGTCCCAGCGGATGCTGTTAGCTCTCAGCAGCCCTGTGCCCTGGCTGTGAAGCCAATGTGGACCAAAACTTCTGCCCCACGTGAAGTTTTTGCTGGTAGTCAGGACCACGATCAAGATACAGCCTCCAGCCCACTGCTGTTGCACTCAGCCTGGCTTCCAGACAGAGGCTGCCCATGACATGGCCAGGCTGTGACCACTGTCCCCCAGTTGAGACAGGGAGGCTTCACCATACTCCCTGCACCCCGTGCTGCTCTCCCAAGGGGTTTTGAGGCCACTGTTTCACAGGGCGTTTGGCACCAGTGTTTGGGATAGACGTGAGGCAGCCCTGCCGTGCCCCCCTCCCCTTGCCACTGCCTCCTGCCGGCGCACGGCTGCTGCAGAAGGTTTTGCAAGGCTCCGCAAAGCAGCCGCCTGGCTCCCTGTCGTCAGAGCAGCACAGGGTGGTACCTCCCAGCCACGAAACCCCGGGGAGATACTGAACAAAGCCCAACTTGTGTAAACCAAGCCAGCCCTGGTGAGGTGTCTGCCACCTCCCTGGCCTCCTGCCCTCCCCTCTCAGCCTATCTCAGCCCACATTTAACAATTACCTCCTCTCCGCACGGCTCCCCAAGTGCTCTGAGTGATGTGGGCCAATTCCCCGCTGGCAACTCCCGGCTGCCTCCCAGGAGTTACATCAGCGAGGAGTTGGACGATGCACATTCTCCGTGCAGCACCTGGCAGTGTGGCAGCCAGCATCTCCCCCGGGCCTGCCAGGGCTGACACCAGGCATCGGCCGAGCACCCCCAGGAGGCAACAGCATCCCTTCTTCCAGCCCAGCAATGGAAAGATGGTGCCTTGCTCTCAAATTGCAGGGAAGGGGTCCTGGCAGGTGCAGTTATCTGAGCTGGAAGGTCAGCCTGAGGTTCCTGGAAGCCACCACCCATGTGCCCAACGCTGTCCCCTTGCAGCCGGCATGCACAGCTCAGCACGTGGTAACTGGGCATTACAGCCAGCAGGAATCGCTCACACAAAACCAGGCGTCTCTCCAAGCATTGCCACTGCGTGTCCTGGAAAAGCCGTGCCCGGAGCCTTGCCCGTCTGGCATGCCACAGCGATGGACTCGCCAGTGCTTAGCCTGGCATCGCTGTGGGGTGACTGTGGCAGTGTGGGATGTCCTGTCCCTCCCTCTCCCTGCACGGATGCTGTGCTGGCACCACGGGAGAGAGCGGCACTCCTCCCCATGCTGGCAGGACACACGCCACCTTCTTCCCCAGAGGGACCCAGCTGTGCTGGGCTCGGCGCGAGAGGCTTCTGGAGACACCGGGCTGGGCAAGCAGCAGGAGCAGGGTGCAGAGGGGAGCCAAGGAGGCGCACGGTCACGGTGAGCCAGTGCTTGGGCAGAGGGTCCCAAAGCTCGGGAGCATCCATGCTCGGGGCTGTGTATTGAGGAGCACTGGAGGGGCTGGGAGGAGAGGCAGGGAGCAAGGGTCTCCTGCACCCACCTCTCCTAACCGGGACAATCGTCCTTCACTCCATCAACTCTCCCAATCCTTTTCCATCCATGCAGCCTCTCCAGCCCCTGCCCTCCACTCCCCACGCATCTCTCCACTTCAGTGGTACCCGAGGGACCTCTGGGTAGGGCTGAGAGACAGGAGCAGGGGACAGGACGGGGGGACACTGCAGGGATGTAGCATCCTTGTGCACGGAGTGGGACATTGCGCGTGTGATAGTCTGGGCTCAGTCTGCAAGAGGTGACATCACTGGGGATCTTCTGGCGACCTCTTCTTGTGGGCAGCCACACTTCTCTGATTAGTCTCAAAGGGTGCCCATCACCAAGGTATCTGAGCACTCACTCTTGGTTCGTTGGCTCTGGAGCAGCCACATCCCTTGAAGTGGCAATGTGAGGGAGCAAGACGGATGGTGATGTGGCCTGGGGTGGTGATGTGACCCAGCCATCCCTTCATGCCTCCAGCTGCCAGCCCTTCAGGGCACGGGATGGCTCTTTGAGCTCCTGGATGACTGGTAACAGCCCTGGCCCGACTCTTTGAGATTCCCCGTGCCCTCACCCATTCTGGCAAGGGAGAGGGAGCCAGCAGCTGGCCCAGGGGCTGGGAAGGGCAAGGAGACTCAGCTACCCACCACGAGGTAGAAAATGCCCCGGAGCAGGCTGTGCAGCGAGGTGGGGTATTGCCAGCCACCATCTATTATTCCTGCCCTGCATCAAAAGGCCGAGATGAAAGTCTCCGGCCACAGCCCTCACCGCAACAACGTGGACCCCCTCCTGAAATTACTGCTCCCCCGAAGCAGGTTGCTTTTGCCTGAGTGGCAGAGGAGAAAGCCGTGTTTACGCACCAGGTTTCAAATGCTGATCGCCAGCTGCCTCACTGTAATTATGGTCTGAGCTGCCGGGGCTTGGTGCTGGGGTGTTTGTTTGTTTGTTTGCAGCCCCAGCGTGGGGCAGCTGGTGAGGGAGGGCAGCTCTACCAGCAGCTGGAGGGCCAGGCTCCCGCCAAGCCTGGTTGCCTGGCCGAGGGATGCTGTGGTCCCCGGTGAGTGCGGTGCCAGGCCAGCCCCAGGCTTTGCAATGGCACAGGGGAGAAAAGTGCCTGGTGGGAAAGGGCATCACCCCAGAAGGGAAGGGACGGAGTTGAATCCCCAAATCCTAAAGTGCTGTAACTGCAGCAACAGGAAGCCTGCAGCAGGGATGGGGAGTCAGGAGGCTCCAGGAACCACAGCCACCATGGACCGATTGCGGCTGCAACTCTGCTCGCAGCCTGAGCACACCATGAAGTGTGCATGGGCTGAGCAGGGACAAACCTCTCTCATCCCCTCTCCAGTTTCTGGTCCCCAAGTCAAGTGACAAAAGTGCCTCATATGCCTGCCCACATTCAGCCTCGATTTAGCACTGTGCTTCGCCACAAGTCTCACCCGCCACGGGGGATTCACATCCTGAGATGGCTCCAGGGACGCCGCTTCAAGGTATCTCCTCCGGCTGCCTCCAGCAGTGGCACCAGGCTACAGAGACAGCACAAGGACCAGGCTCCCTCTGTCTGGGTGACATGTGGCATGGAAGTGGCACCAGGAACAGTACTTCTGGGTCCTATTCCCAACCTGGCTGCTTCTTGCTGCGTTATCCGCAGGAGCTCTTGTGCGCTGGCACCAGAGCTGACAGCATCCATCTTGCAGGCAGGTTGCAGGGCTGTGCTGCCGGCTGCAAAGTGCTTCCAGGGAAAGACTGCTTATCGTCCAGCATATCCTGGGTTTTCCATTGCTGCCAGGCTCCTCTCTCAGCCCAACCAACACCACCTGAAGGAGAGCCCCTGCAGTATCTGGGATATCTGTCCCACAGCCAGGGCTGCTGCCCAGGGACCTTGCAGGAGTAGTTTTAGCAGGCAGCCACATCAAAGCCAGTCCAGGACACTCCATCCCACCACAGGCTTTGGCACCCATGAGCAGTGAGCATGACGCACCATGACGGCACAGACTGCTTCTCCTTGTGAGGCTGGGCAGGCAGCGTGTGCAGGGTGGGGGGATGTGAGAGGGGAATAACAGTGCTGCCCCCTTCCGCTTCACAGCCACCCTGGGCTTGCTCTGGGCCCTACAGCTGGAGGAACGTGGCAGAAGTCGTCTCCTGATTTTGCACCTCTTCTGTCACAGCCTCCACAAGCATTCTCAAAGGTTACCAACCTGCCTGGCTCAAACACGTTCAGCACTTCAGACTCCCCAGTCCTGGCCAAAAGTGCTTCAGCATTCTGGCTGCTGGAAATGTGCCTCACTTGCTAGCCCAAATGTGCAGAGCATGAACTCCCAGCCCTTGGCTCCCAGGAGGTCTGGAGTGCACCTTTAGCCAGCACAGGGCTACCAACACCAGTCCAGACCTGGCTTTGCTCCGAGATGTCGCTCAGCAAAAGCCCCTTCCTCCGGCAGGTATTTACCCCAACTGGTCATGGCAGAGGATTTGCACTGGCAGTGTCATGGTGCAGTGCATCCTTATTGCTCCTTATTATTAGGCAGCTGTTGCAAACAGCTGGAGACTTTGGCTTTGTTTTTTTTCCCCCTTCTCTACTTGGAGTCACCCCTTTAGGATGCCCCCAGGGATATGAGCATCGGTACCTGGGCTGAGCGAGTAAAGACTCTGGGGGCCTCTTGGGATGACACATACTTCTGGTCTGGTGCAGGCAGTGTGATCGACAGAGTGGCAGAGTGGTGCAGCCTGTCCCGAGCAATAGGATCCTGCAGTAGCAGGGGCACAGTGAGCTGTGCGTGAGCAGCAGAGATGAGGGTCACATGGATGTGTCCCCATGCATGTGACAGGCATGCCCTCCGTGTCCATGCAAGCAGCAAATGAGAGCAAGTCATCAGGCACCACTACTGGTGCTTCTCTTTATTCTTTCACTGCCTTGCACATCTCCTGATTTCTGATCCTCGCTCAGCATCTCCCTTGGTAATTCATTCAAGCAGTGATGCTAAGGGCTGGAGGGACCCAGCAAGGCCACCCAGCCCACCCCCAGCCTCAGGCCAGGCCCACTCACACCCCCTTTTCCAGGGAGAAAAGGGGTATTCCCCCCAGCAAGACCCGTGCGCTACGTGCAGGGTGTGATGGGGAAGTGGGTCTCTGCTGGCGGGGGGTGGCTCACCGTTCACCAGCACGAGTGGGAGGGCAAACTGGAAAGAGCCTCCCCTCTCCATGGAGCACCACCGCCCAGGCTTGACGAGGCGTGTGCTCCTGCGCCACCCGTACACGCCTTGGGTGCCTCTAACTGCCTGGGACAGGTATTCATGGTCCGGCGGAGCGTGCCCTATCATGCCTTCATGCCACGGCGCTCGGCAAAGCACCTCCCCTCCCTGCAGCTGCAGCTGTGCTGGAGCATTCCTCTGGGGAGGGCTGGCTTGTAGCGGGACAGATGGGGGGGCTGCGCATGGCCACCCCCTGCACCCCAAGTGCACTTCCCCACCACAGTGCCCTCACCACCTCTTCAGCTCGGTCCCTTCAGCAAGAGTCCACTGCGGCCACAGAGGTGGTGCTCTTGGCCGGCACGGGGAGATGTTTCCAGGAGCAATTTCAGGGCTGCTGTGCAGGCATGGGGAGCACACTCGGATGGCTGCGCCCCTTCTTTCATGTGCATGTGGCTGAGGGTGGTGTGACCCTCCCCGAGCAGTGCAGAGTGGGAGCCAGATGTGGCAGGGGCAGGGACAGAGCATAAGGGCTGAGATCTCCTTGCCCCAGAGTCCCCTTGCAGCTCCTTGCTGAGGGTGGGTGGGGCTGCAGGGAGGATGGGATATTCTGGAAGAAGTCAGACCACTTCCAGATGTAGCCAAAAAGATGGAGTTAGATGGGATGTCCCCAGAGGGGCGATACCTGTGGAGCTGACACAACCCTGCTCCATGAGAGCCTTTGGAAGGGGAAGGCCCTACAAAGTGACACTTTCACCAGGGGCTTGGAGGAGCCCTCTGGCCCATGCTGACAAGCACCAGTCCTCTTTTGTCTTGAAAGTGGGGGTGGGGAGAGGAAAAGCCCTGAGACAGGAGGGCAAAAGCAGCTTCTGGTGCTGCCCAAGCTCAGCCAGAGTCACTTCTAGCTGAGCCCACCAGGTTTGCACAGGCACACAAGAGAAGATTGGCACAGGCAAAACTGAGACGAGGAGGAAGGGAGACATATGGATGACCCCCCATGGTTACCAGTTCTGCTGCCCCACCTGCCCCAAAGCTGAGAAGAGAGCCCAGCATCCCTGCAGAGCCCAGCATCCCTGCAGTCACCAGTGGTGAACAGGACACTGTCCAGCAGCAAGTTCACCTGCTATGGGAAAGAGCCGTCCTCCGGTGGCCTGAGCTGGGCATGGAGAACAGAGATATCCCAAGTCACAAGTGCCTTGGAAGTGCTGCTTCAGTGTCTGCTGTGGGCTGGGTTCTTGGTTTGCTTTTGAGCAGTAAAATAAGTGACACAGTGACCCATCAGGATGGGTGCCAACTTCATCTGCCAAATCCTGCTGCATCCCTGATACCCAGAGCCAAGCCCAGCAGGCAGGAGCTGGGGCTATGCCACTCAAGAGGGGAAGCAGGGGAGAGGGACCAAACCCATATGGCCCCTGTGCCCCTGACCTTCATGTCCTCGGGGGGTGCCCCTAAGGGGCCATCAGCAGTGCTGTTTGATCCAGGTTCTGCCAGGCTCAACCCAACTCTTGCGTGTGTGTGTGTAACCACCTTGGAGCTCTGCCCGTCACCCGGCCGGGCTCATACCCCTCTCACCCTGCTCCGGGCCACCTCTCCCCAGAGCAGAGGGGACCGTGCCTGCTGCCTGGCACTGTCCCCGGTGGGTTGCAGCATCCCGGGGTGTGCCGCGTACCGGGGTGCCCCCGGACCCCGTGTGTGCCGGGGCCTGGCAGGCGCTGGTTAAGTCATGTGTTTTGTGTTGGGTTTCTCCCCCTCCTGGAAAGTCCCAGTGCGGAGCGGTGGGGCTGAGCCGACCGCACACAGCTGCGGGCCACCACATGAGAGGAGCCAGCTCCCCGGGGATTACAGAGCCCCGGGAGCCTGGGGAGGAGGCAGGAGCACCCGCGCCATGGCCCTTTCATCTCTCCCCTGCCTCACTCCCCCTTTCATGTCTGCCTCTCTGGCCACGCTCTCTTTTCCTCCACCGCCTTTGCTCTCTTTGCACTTGGCCTCTTTTCCCTGCCTTCCCCCAAGCCCTTCCCGCTGCACCTGGCTGTGCTGGCTGCCTCTGCACCCCTCCTGTCACCCCCCCACCCAGGACCCTTCGCTTTCATCCTCCAACCCCCAGCCGCCTGCTCCCACCTCCCCTGCACTGGCATCCTGCCCCCACACCGGCTCTGCCCCTCTGTCATCTCCTTCCCCAGCCAAAAACCTCCCATTGCCATGGGGCGAAGAGGAGGGGTGGCACAAAGTTCCCCCAAGTGTTCTCTGTCCACGTCCAAAAAGCTTTTCCCCCTTTCTTCCATCCATCCTGATGTCCCCACCAGGCTGTTTCCAGGGTCATCTCACTCCCTGGCTGTGCCCTCCGCTGTCACAGCCAGGCATCCCTTGCCTCCTCCATCTGCCTCATGGAAGCAATGAGCCGGGGATGCTGGTGGACCCCGAGGTCTCTCCCAGTTGCTGCTACCCACCTTCCTCTTCTTCAGCTCCAGCTGAAGAAAGGCACCCATTCATGCAGCAACCAGGGCCAGGCACTCGCTGTGAGAGATCTCTGGTCAGGGGATAAAGGAAAGTGGTGGGTGCCCTATTCTCGTGGATCACAGACCTGTGCCAGGCACCGGTGTCCCTCAGATGCTCCCTGAGAGGCCTGGGGTATCCTTGGTTTTTCCTGGGGCAGGACTGAGAGAGTAAAGAATATTTGGGTCCAAACCTACCTGCAGCCATTGCAGCAGGAGCATATCACAAGCAAGGTGGCCTAACGGTTAGAGCATTCCTTCTGAGTCCATAGGCTCCCTGGGGAGACTTGGTGCCCATCTGCTTGGTGGGGAACTCAGCCATCGGGGTTTGGGCTGTGGAGAACCTCCACATCACCCCCTTTCCAGACACACTATCGGCCTCCTTTCTCGCATGCTCTCACTCTGGTGCCTGCTCACCCGACTCCTCTGCACCCACTGCCTCTGCTCAGATCTTCTGCCTAAGGGGCTCAGTGCACCCTGAACTCTGCTCCCAGCTTGCTCAGCCCCTACCCTCCCCATCCCTTGTCCAGCCTCCCCCGGAGCTCTTCCTACCCCTGCCCTGTCTCCTTTACAGACTTCAGCCCAAGCCCTCCCTGTTCTCCATCTCCACATCCCACCCATTTCCAGACACTGCTGGCCCTTCTGCAGGCACATGGCAGCCCCGTATCCGGGGGCACCCAGCCGTGGAGCACCAAGGGATGGTGCCGCTCCAGCTGAGCAAGGAGGCCACAGTCCTCCCAGGCAGCCGGGGCGCTCCTGAGGAGTCGGGCTGCTGCCGGCATGTCTGGTCACTCAACAAGCTCAGCTCAGTGGTGGCTACACACCTCCTCACCACGTAGGTGGCCCACCCCTCATCGTGGAGGGCAATGCCACCAGGATGCTGTGCCAGGGGTGGTGGGCAGGAGCTGGGCCTGGCAGGGGGACCACAGGAGTCCCGGGCTTCTCTCCTGAGCCAGCTGCTGCCTTGCTGTAGGTACTTTGCCATGCCAAGCAGGTCAGTTAGGGCCAAACTCTTTTTTTTCTTTTTTGGGGGGTTGCACAGGTGCTGGTGCCAAGCATGACATGTTGGGGCTGAACTTCAGGAAAGCCTCGGAGCACCTCTCTGCAGCTCAGGTTGCAGCACGGTGCCAGCCAGCCTCTCGGGAAGGGTCTCAAGCCATGGCCACCTGCTTCTCAACCAGAGGAAGCAGGGAGGCCAGTTGCCCAGACCAAGGCAAGGAAGGGTCTGCCCTCTACTCCCCCTGGACCAGCAGATGCAATGAGGCTTTGCTCTCCAGTGACTTCCAGTAGCCCAGGTGCATCTGGGTGCTTTTGTGTGTCAGCAGCCCACCACGCTCTGCCAGCCAGCACTGCCAGCCCTGCCCATGGCCATGCTCATGCCACCCCACTTGGTGGGATGGGACGGGGGGCACCAGGGAACCATCCCCTGGTGGCTCTGCTTCACGTCAGCTCTGCTGAGAGCAGGAATGGAATTTGGATGGGGCTGGGCGTTCCCATGCGTAGTGATTCCCCCGGGCAGGATCTGGCTCTGATGACTGTTCTGCGCGGGGAAGAAATANCACCCCCAGAGACTTTCCCTACCCTTGCTGGAGCTTTCTAGAAGCAGGAGATGAGCTGGAGCTTTGGGTGAGAGGATAAAGGACCAGAGCGACCTGCCGTGCTAGAGGGAATCCACTGTCCCCTTGGCTCTTCCACTCTGTGTCTGGTGATGGGCACAAGGCCAGGGCCTGACAGAGCACCAGCCTGTGGTATCCACATCTGGACAGCCACACATCTGGCTTCAGACCTGGCAGAAGTGCAAACCGATCAGGCCAACTCAGGTCTCTCTATTGCCTTTTCAGTGGTCACACTCAGGTCAGGTTTTCCCATCGCTCTCCACAACAGGGTCAAGAAGTGAGATTTACTTTCAGTTTGCTGGAAGAAGCTGAGAAGCTCTCATGCTCCTCAGACTGGGAAGTTCAAACTTTGAGAAAACCACTGCACTTTGCATGGCTCTAGCAGAGCCACCAGCCTGGTGGTCCCCTCTGGAGCATAGACCCTTGGGGATGGAGGAATCTCTAAAGCTTGGGCCAAAATACTTGATGAAACTGGACTAAGTTCCACCTGGTTTTGTCAGCATGGGCTTGCTGCCCTCTTTAGAAGCCTTCACTGCCCTTTTCATGACATGCATGTGAAAGAAATGGCCATTTCTTTTTTAGTTTTGGAATTTCCTTAGCAATTTGCTTCTGCAGGGAGATGATGGGAAAGTGCTGGGAAAATCTGATTCCCTCTGCTAGAAACACACCTCCATCCTCTGCCTGGGCTACTCTACCCTGATGGTCATTCCTCTCTCTTGGGCGAAGCAGTTGAACCTTCCCATTTCAGCCCAGCCCTGTGTGCCGTGTCCTGCAGGGTGGAGGTGTCCCTCACAGGGCAGGGGGACCATGCACCAGAAGGTGCAAGACTGGAGCAGCTCAGCAGGCTTAGATAGTCCCTCCATGTGAGGAAACATAACTCTTTGTGGTGGGACTGGGACAGATCCCATCTCTGGATCAGGGAGGCTGCGCTCAGGCTTGTGGAAGCAGAGAGGTCTGGGATGCCCAGACCCTGGGGAGCCAAGCCCTTGCTGGCAACTGGCTCTGGAGGCTCATCAGTGGCCGTGGGGAGAGGAGGTGTCCTGCACGCTCTCTGAGCCCAGCAGTGCGGTTGTTAGGATGGCTGCCCAGCAGCTGGTTCCCAGTTAGGGAAGCATGGGGACACAGTTTTTGTAACCACAGGCACCCTGGCGTCTTGCCTGTGGCTCCCAGACACTCAGCGAGGGAAGCCACAGAGCAGATCTTGAATGCTGGTATTGCACTGGGAGCCAGCTGGCCCCAGGAGGGAATGAGCTCCTGCGACCAGGAAGCCTGCGCCCTGGAGCTGCCTGCACCCACAGCACGCTGCCTGCAGCCCAAAGCATCCCTACAGCATGGCGCTTGCGCCCCTGACCATGCCACCCGCAGACCCACCAAGATCGAGGGATCCTTTTATGTTTTCCCCTGAACATCCCAGGGTCCCAAGCTCAGACAGGGTCTCTGCGGAACCAAACAGCACCGGGCACTTTGGCTTGCCAGGCTCGGTGGCCAGGCTGTGCTGGGAGCCTCACCCTGGCTGTGCTGGCATTACCGGTGTGCCATTTCACAACGCTATGTTCCCAAAATGGTGGTGGGGGGGGGAGGCGAGGGGAGAACAAGCTGCCATCTTTGCAGCCCCAGGATGCTCAGGGCCTGGTCCCTCGCTGGGGAATGTGAGATGTGCCTGGGGGGGGCGAACGGCCCTGCCCTGCACCCCCTCTCTGCATCATCGAACACACCTTGTCCCCACTCCGGTCCCCTCCCCAGCTCTGCCCGGCCCAGGGAGCCGTGTGCTGGGATCCAGCTGCTGCAGCGCAGGTGGCCTGGGATTAGCAAGCAGGGGAGAGAAGGGGCCGGTGTGGTGCCGGGAGAGCTCTGTGGTGAGTCAGTCATCACCCCAGGCAGCCCTGAGATCACACGGGCCTGCAAAGCAGCCCCTGGGAGGTGGGAAGCCAACGCCACCTACAAAGTGCCGAAGCACGATGGATGTGCAGAGCCCCGCTGCCCCAGGCAGCACAGCCCTAGGGGACACGGGGGTCTGGCCAGCCTGGGAGGGAGGGGGGAGATAGGGTGGCCAGGGGACATCGGGGAGTCCAACTAGTGCTTGGGGCAAAGGGCAAAAGGCAAAAGGCTTGGGGATTTGGAAAAAAGGACCTGACGTTGGAGATGGATATTGGAGATGGAAAAGCAGGATCTCAGGAACTGCTGGAGCATGCCCTGCCAGAGCAAACTTGCCCCACAGGAACACCGCCACTTTCATGCCCCACAGGGTGAGCCACGGTGCCCTGAGCCACAAGCAGAGATCCCGTCCCTGTGAAGCCCCAGGTCTTTGCTGCCAGGAGCCACTGCAGTGGCCGTGCGCCCTGCTGGCCCTGCAGCACTGGCAGATGGAGCCACGCAGGTGCCGCATGGTCAGAGGAGCTGCCACACTTCCCCCCATCACCCACCTCTTCTCCTCAGCCCCTAAAACACAGGTGGCTCCAGGGGCAAAGACGCCATCCACCTGGTCCCTCCTGGAGGGGCAAAGCCATCCCTCTCGCCCAAGGGAGGCGAAGGGCAGAGCATCCATCCCAGCTGACCCAGCTCCCTGCTGCCTGCGGGAGCATTATGAAACGAGGACACGGGCCGCTCCCTGCTGGGCCCGGGGCACTTGCTTCCTTCCAGCCTGGTATTTTCCTCCTCGATTTGTTGTTGTTTTTTTTTTTTAATTCACCTTTTTNNNCCCTTTTTTTTTTTTTTTTTTGTGTAGCCCCAAGGGGCACACAGCCGTGGGAGGAGCGGGGAAGTTATCAGCCGGGAGATACCAGCAGCATGATTCACTGCCTGGCCCCTGCAGGCTGCCGCAGCCGGATGGGTGCCCTCCCTTGCCACCATAGCCAGGCACTGTTTGCGGACCCCCATTGCTCGGCCCGTCCTCGCTGCCTTTCCCTCTCCCTGCTCTCCAGTCCCACCATCCCTCCCCAGGAGCGTGGGGTGCACCGGTGCAGCCCCCAGCCCCGGCATGGCCACGGGCATGGGACCAACAGCTGGAATTCCCGTGGGATGGATGGGGTTCAGCGTGTGTCCGGCTGGGCAGGAGTCTCCCAGCAGCCACTTTGCAAGGGTTTGGGGTGCCCACGGGGGGTCCCCACCTCCTGCCAGTCTGCAAACAGCTGCTAGGGCTGTTATTATGGGATGGCAGCAGAGCACCAGGGAGAAAGTCTCGCACAAGTGGGTAGGCAGTACCCAAGGTCCCCCTCCATCCTTCTGGCACTCCGCAGCAGCAGAGAGCCCCAGGCAGCAAGAACAGCAGGGTCCTGCACCCCCAAAATACCCCATGCTGTCTCCAATCCACTTTTATTCACAATCAGAAAATAACTTACCATACAATAACACAGGCACGCACAGCACAGCCCCGGGCACCCTCCCCTCCGGCCACAATGCTACAGTCCAAGCTGGCCCAAACTGTGCCCTGCCAGAGGCGAGACCCAGCCCGGGGAGCTGTGCCCCCCTCTCCATCCCACGGGATGCTCCATCCCCATCCCGCTCAGAGCACAGCCTCACATGTGGCCG
>VZSZ01001152.1:8195-24259 GCA_013398815.1 Ibidorhyncha struthersii | reverse complement strand
GTGCTCTCGTGTGGGGCTGGGCGGGCAGCAGGCAGTGGGGCAGCCCTGCCCTCCCCGGGTGACGACAAAGTGCTGATTTTGGAGGGTGCTGAGCATCTCCTCTCCCGCTCCCCTCAGAGCGCAGGGAAGCGGGTACCGCGGCTCCATCTCCCCCCCCCAGCGCCGATCCCCGTCTCCCTCCCCCCCCTGCGGGCAGGCGTGCTTGTCCCTGGCACCCTGGGGTGGGCACCCATCCCTGCCCGGCTACTTGCAGACGCTGACCCACTCGGTGATGCGACACTCCTCGCAGGCCACGAAGCAGCACCAGTGGAACTTGCAGTTGCAGCGCTCGCTGCGCGTCTGCCGCAGGATGTTGTGCCCGCGGCCGCAGCACAGGCTCTCGCAGTTGTCCATGCCTGGGCTGGTCTTGTTGCACAGGCGCCCTTGGGTGCCCAAGGAGTCCAGGGCCGGTTCCCGCTCACAGAAGTCGGGTGACTTCTCAAAGTAAACCAGCTCGCTGATGCCGGCCCGGCGGCGATGCCGAGCGTGGCCCGGCTCCAGCTGCCCGGCATTGCGGTTGTGGGGCCGGATGAGGGTGGCCCCATAGAAGCGGTCCTTGAGCAGGGACCCCACCAGGCGAAACTCAGGCGTCACCTGCCAGCACGTCTTCAGCTGGCAGCTCCCTGAGGTGCCGTGGCATTTGCACTTCCTCCTCATGTTGTCCATCACCACCTGGGCGGGGAGGGAAGGACAGAGGGGTTAGCATGGAGGAGATGTTTTTTGGGGACCAGAGAAGCCATCATGGCTCTCTCTGTGGGTTGGCACTATGGGAACAGCACAAGCTGGCGTGAGCAGCCATCAGAGCCCTGGAGCTGCAGAGCCAGGGTTGCTGTGTCCAGTGTCACCCACACCCTGTCCAACTGGCTTTTACACCCCAGCAAGGGATCAGCACCTAAAGGAGAGGATGAGCTACCTGACCACAGGGAGGAGAAGGAGCCTGGACCTCACCTTCCTCTGCTGCTTGGCTCCAGCAGCATCAACCTGACCATGGACCCCAGTGTAAAGCCGGTGCGGCTGCATCTTTGCAGCCCTACTGGGATTCCCCCAGTGCAGGGGTCCCCCATGCACCTCACCAGCCAGGAGCACTGCAAGCGGGGCAGGTGGGAGGGATGCTTTCCCCTCCCCAGGGCTTTCCTCCAGTAAAGCCCCAGCTCCGGGAGTCCCAGGAGCAGCTCCGCATTCAGCTCTTGCCTGTTTTCTGGCAGGAGCCCCTGGCACAATGCTGGGTGGCTGAGATGCTGCCTGCCACCATCATCTGAATTTCAAGCAGGGATCGGAGTTGTTCACAGCCCTGACTTGTGGTTTGGGGAGGCCGCAGTGAGGCCAGTGCCACACGTCTGCCCCCCACAAGGGCCAGGGTGCGTGGGCTGGGCTGCGGCTGTGGCTTGGGCTAGCTGGGGAGTGCAGCTCGTGCCGAGGCCAGAGGCCACTGTCGGGGCAAGGAGGACCTTGGGCTCCCTGGGTAATGCTGCTGAGCCTGCAGGCTGCATGCTGGGGTGCCCCTAAGTCCCCCATCCCTGCAAGGGATGCTGTTGTGGCCGTGTCAAGGGAAACGGCTCGTGCCCAGCAATCTCCAGGGGCACAGAGTGGCTGCACATCCCCACACAGCACGGAAAGAGACAGTTTACACCATCCTCTGCTCCGTCCCAACAGGGATTCCCTGCTGGGTCGTGTGCCCCTATGCCCACACACTTGCACAGATTCCAGCAAATCCCCTTCCCATGGGGACACCCAAGCCCCGCTGGGAGCCAGGCCGGGGCTTGCAAGGACTGTCACAGGCTGATCCCCCAACCCAGGGCCACGGTCTGGGACTCAGGGGGAGCCCAGGGAACAGATGGCCATGTGCAAGGTCCCATCCCACGATGCCATCCCTGCCCGGCTTCACGCCTGACACGTGCTGCTTGTTCCTGCCCCCTCCCTGGGGGGGGATGCGTGTGCGAGGAGTGCCTTGTTTTGGTAGGGGTGGGTAGTTTTTACTCCTTGTTTTTTTGTTTTTGAGTAAATCTCCCCGTTGCTAAGCATTTATGGTAATGAAGGCAGGTCAGGGAAACACGCCTGGAGCTCGGGGCACACGGTGGAGAGGTCTGGGCTGGGCTGGAGTTTGGCTTTCATCCTGCTGAGAGACCTGTCTCCTGCCGGGAACAGCCTCCACCTTGCAGGTAATGAGCTGCCTGGCCTCTCCGCTCTGCGCTGGGTGTGCCGGCCAGGAACACTGGCTCCTCGCCACTGTCCCTGCCACCATCCACAGAAACGTGCTGGCACCAGGACCCTGTCCTTTCCCACATCCCCTCTCTGCTCCCTTCGCTGGACCAGGGGAAATCTGCATATAGGGCTGTGGTTTGGATGGTCACTACCGGGATGGAGGGGGACAGTGGTGCGACAGCTGGACAAGGGCTCATTTGGGTCTATGGCTGGTCACAGCAGGGGCTGGAGAAAGCGGGGGGGGGTGTGCCATCTCCATCACCCAAGCCATCATCACTGAGCATCCCAAGCACTGCAGCATCCATCCATCCATCCATCTCTGCCTAGGGACAGCTTGTGCTCCCTCCTGCATGGGCAGTGCAGGGGGGACAGGACCCTGCCAGAGCCAGGAGACCTGAGAAGGGCTCATCCAAGCCTTGACCCCATTCTTTTGCCATCAGATCTCCGCCACGCACCCCTACCTGACCACGTCCTTCCCCCATCTCACAGACACCCGGGTTCGGCACATGCCCGGACTCGCTGGTGCTTTCTTTCACACATTCCCAGCTCCTCCCAGACACGCTCATAAGAGCTTTATCATAGGTCTTTGTTGTGAGGGTAATAGGTAGTTCCTGGCTGCCTTTCATCCTCTTTTGCTCTCTGATCTGGCGGGTTAGGAGGACCTGCAAAGCCTCTTGCATGCTCCTGCTGCTCCTCACTGGGGAGCTTGCTCCCTCCCAGGGATGCATGCTCCCTCCCAGGGATGCAGGACACTCACCTCAGTCTTGAGTTGGAATAGGAAGCCCTGGGTTTCCTATTCCAACTCAAGACCAAGGTGACCACTGCCACGGTCAGAGGATGCTGCACATCTGCTGCAGCTGCAATCCCCTCCCTTGCTTTGTAGCTGGAAGCAAAAGAGGAAAAAAACAGGGTGTTTCTGCCTGGTTTCGAACCAGGGACCTTCCGCGTGTCAGGCGAACGTGATAACCACTACACTACAGAAACACACATCCTATGGTCACTGGATGTAGCCATCGGTCGGATTGTCACCCACCACCACCACCACTGCAAGGTCTGAGTCAGGAGATGGGCTTACCCACACACAGAGAATGCTTGGGACACACAGGGACCACGGAGAGGATGCTCAGCATCAGTGAGATGCTGGAGAGCCCTGAGTGCTGCAGCTGCTCGGTGCACAGAGAGTGATGGCATGTGGCAGGGCACGGCACGTGGCGTGCATGTCCACATCACCACTATGCTCAAGGGGTTCAAGCCTTGGGGTTTGGAAGGGAGAACCACAAAGCTGCTGCATCCAGCACAGACACTCCTTTCCTGGGAAATCCCAGCACATTGCTCCTTATTACAGGAGAAAGATGGTCCTAGGAGTGAGGAGGGCCTTGGGTGGGCGTGGGACCCACAGCGTTGCTGAAAGAGCAGGACAGGGAGCTGGAGAACCCATCCCCAGGCAATGCGGATGGCCAGGTCCAGCGCCAGCATGGCACCAACAGGCACAGACCAGGCACAGCATCGTCTCCTTGCTCGAATGCGTGGCACCCACAACCATCACGACCCAACCTGCGCCACAGGCTCACACCCACAATTCAACGGGATCCCCGAGCTGGGCAGCCTGTCTGGCCACTGCTTCCCCACCCGCAGCTGGTACTATCCCCTCCTTTACCCCTTCGCTCCTCCTCTGCCTCTGCTGCCAGCTCCCAGCCTTCTTCCATCAGTCCACCTCTTTGTCTCTGAAGCCACCAAGACCTGACAATGCCATTGCCAGTCCCGTGCCTGCCTGCGCTTGGGGACAAACAGACCCCAGATATTTTTGCTGTTGCCATATCCCAAAGGCACCGCATGGTGACTGCCCCCCCCACCATGCAGATGTGCCTCTCTCACCTTCCCCTCCTTCTGCAGGGGGCTGTGAGTTTTCCCTTGGGAAATGGGCAATGCAGACCTGAAATTTTTGAGCGCTGCTGAGAGCCCCAGTGGTTCAGAGCATTCAGAGCAGGAGGGGAGCCAGGATGAGCCCTGCAGCCAGAGGTGGGACAGGGGTCTTCCCTGGCTTGGAGCAGAGCAGCCTGTGGAGGATTTAGCTGCCTAACGCTGAGCGAGCCTTCACCACACGAAAACAAAGCCAAACAAGCAAAAAGCTCTGGCTTTCCCCAGGCATTTACAGCTTGGCCAAACTAGGACAGCTTTTCAGGGCTGGAAAGCTCAGCTCCAGCACCAGGGAAGGGCACACATCAAGGTCCTGCTCTGCAGCGTCCCCATCTCATGGCTGCCTTCAAACATGCTCAAAGCAAGAGGCACATCCACACATCTGAGCCATCCCGGGGAAACGCTCCCTGTGTCATTTTGATCTTTAATTACTTATTCCCTCAGCCACTTCACACACCCTTGTGCTGCCCTGGTTGGGGTCTTGGGAACAAATGTCCCACTGGATCCATGGGACAGGGTCTCCCTGGCACCTGGTGGGAGCAAAGGCAGGCAGGGAAAGGCAGCCGTCCTCCCAACCCCTCCTACCTGTGCGCTTCTTGTCTCCAATGTCAGGCTGCTTTTAAACATCAGCTTCCAGAGACAGCAAACTACTAATTAGCACCTTTAATGAGACCTGACATCATGAGAATGGAGGGGAGGCTGCCCTGCTCGCCTGGGCAGGCTCCAGCGCCCCTCTGGAGCCAAGGGTACGAGGCTGTGGGCTGTCACCTCCACTCCTGAGGGGATGCTGCATCTCCCAGTTGGCACAGGTACCCACCGCCTGGCTCAGTTCCGCTCACATCTGCCTCCCTGGGACACCGGCTCCCTCTCCAGAGGCAGAACCACGGCTGGGTGCGGCAGAGCCTGTGCTGTGTCCCCTTGCTGGGGACAGTGCATTGCAGCATCTGCCTTCTCACGTGATGCCGGTGACTTTCTCTTCCCTGACCATAGCTCTCTGGTGCTGCAGCTGCCCAACACCAGTTTACCCAGTCCCTGAGAGGCAGGAGCTGGATTCATTGCCATGCCACCCCCATAGCACCGCTGCAGTGCAGGCAGGTGACAGTGGCCTAGGGAAGTGTCCCTTAGCAGGGGGACAGCAGTGATGCTTGGTGGTACTCTCCTCAGCAGAGATGCTCGGCAGCAGGGCTGCCCCACTCCCTTTGCTCTGGGCAAAACTGGGGAGAGGGGGTGCCTGGGGGGGCAATCCCAGCCGTGCACACGCGTCCCACTGCAGCCAGCACGAGCCCCTCGCAGCCCTCCCATGTGTGTCCCAGGGACACTGTCCCCACCACCAACACCCCACAGCCCTGCCCGGCGCCCCGCTCACCTGCCGGCCCACGCGGTTGTTGTGCAGCCTCATGCGGGAGTGGATATCCCTGTAGGTTTCCCGGGAGTCGAGGAAATCCTTGGAAAACTTCTCCCCATAGTCCACATCGGGGCTGCACCCTCCCCATTCCCAGGAGTCCTGGAGGCCGGGGGTCTCGGCCGGCATGTGCTCCATGTGCACCCCATGCACCATGCCTTTGCCACGGTTCATGGCCTCCAGCTGGAGCCGATGCAGCTTACGCCGAAAAGCCTCCTCATCGCCCCGGCGCTTCTGGTCGCAGCCGCAGGCCTGCAGCTTGCCGAGCGCACAGGCGTTGGAGACAGCGTGCACCACGCCGGCGGCTGCGATGGCGTAGGCGAAGGCGCTCTCCCGAAAGCCTGCAAGGAAGGAGAAAGCAGGGCTTAGGCTGGGTGGCAGGACCCTCATATAGGGCTGGATGAGCCCAGCACCACGCCAAGGCGCAGGGAGCCTGAAGTTCAGCTTGTGCCTTGCCTTGTGCTGATGTGCCATCTCCCACCCGGACCATGAGCAAATCACCACTTGGTGCTCTCCAGCCCCATCCCCACCAGGACACGTTGCTGCCCCGAAGCCCAGCCCTGCCCTGGCCAGGACACCAGCTCCCACCATCACCCTGGGAGATGCCACCACAGCATTGCTCGGGTATCAGCATTATGGCTCTGATGGGAAAGGCAGTATCTCCTTCCATCCATTCAGAGTTTCCCACAATATTAAATAGAATGCTGGCTGAGGAATACTTCTGCTGAGGAATGGGCAATTTCTGCTTACTCTCGGGGTGCAGGATGAGGCAGTAACAGGAGCAGGCAGCACTGCCTGTCCAGTCCCTTCAGTCTGCCCATGCCCCTTCCCTCCCCAAGCCCCTGCAGCTCCCGCAAGAAGTTCTAAATGCGATACTGCGCTGGAAAAATCGAGCATCCCTAGTTAGTTAGAGCACACCGCGACCGCACCGTGCGCTGCCAGGGCCAGCAGCTGGTTGTCGTTAAATGCCGGGGAGCGAGGATGTCCGCAAATGTCATTAGCTGGGGATGGAGCGGACGGGGACAGGGACGGGTCCCACAGCAGGGGCTCCGCGGGGCTGAGAGCGGGGGCTGCCTCAGGGCTGCTTGGCTTCACTGCAGATGGGTGAAGAGCCTCCCCCACCAAAGAACTTTTGTTTATTTTAAATGCAAAGTAGTATTTTTCTTCGTGGGTGCCGGGCCAAGCGGGGACCCCACAGTGCCCTTCGCTTTGGTACACAGTGACCGGCCCCAGCACGAGAAGGGGAAGGAAGGAGAGCCAGATTTTGTGCCGTGGCTTCACACGTGAATAAACAAATAGCTGGAGTTCGCCAGCCTCTCTTCCTCTGTTGGACAAGAGCAGCTTGATCAGCCCTGGCTTTGCTACGGCTAAACAGACGAGAGGTTTTGGAGCATTTTCTCCAGCAGATCCATGCCATCAAACAGGGGGCTTGGGTGAGCACCCCAAAGCACAGATCCCAGGCAGAGGCTCTGACAGCTCCCTGCCTGCGCTGCGGAGTCACAAGAGGTGAGACCGCAACCGCTCCCTGCCGCTGTCGCCCGTCCTTGGCGATGCTCTCCATCACGCATGTCTCCTCAGTGGTTCGCTGCCACCCGCCGAGCAAACGCTATGATCTTATTAAAGGGAAATGAAACGCAGCTCGGAAACCTGCATTTAAAGTCACGCTGCTCTTTTGTGTGTTAATTTGACACTGGTGCACTTAAAAAATTAACGAGGCGCTGCTTAAAAGCCAGCGGGAGCCTCTCCCAGCTTCCCCTCGGTGTGGGACAAGCTTGCTCTCAGCCTGCCTCTTTCCATGCACAAGTTGAACAACATTTTTCAGCGGGCAGGTAATGGGGCTGCTGGTGCGTACGCTGCACAGCCTCCCCGGGGAGAGCACTGGCAGGCAGCACCTGCAACACACCCACATCGCTGTTACAGCAGGACAGCACAAATCTGGGGAACTTCAGCCCCCATGTGAGCGATGCAGGATGGAGAACCAGCGTGAGAAGGTCTCCAGGACCCCCAAATCCTCCCTGTATCAGTTCTCCATCCCCACAATCCGGGATGAGCCAAACCCCGGCACAGCCCAAGAGCAGGGACCTGTCACTGCCACCCCACTTGGCGTCCCCAGCTCCTCACACAGACGGTGCCCGGGGATGGCGGCAGCAAACCCTCCACCTGATGCGACACTCTCATCTCAGCCCTGCCTTTCTGTTAGCCTCTTTCTCACACATTTCTCCAGCCTCACAAATAATTTCCCATGCAGCATCTCCTTAAAATCCCTCCTGGAGCCCAGACAGAAGCTCTACCCCACCCAGTCCATCTAGCAAACCCGTCTCCTTACAGGTAAAGAGGCTGGGTTCGTTTGGTGCCCTCCATGACTGGGAAACCCCTGGGGTCAAGCCCCAGCCCTCCTCCTTCCTCCACTGCTCTACAGCCATGTGTGAGCTGATGGATGAGGCACGGGTCCTCATCCCTGGAGATGCCAACCCCCAGGCTGCGTGCAGGGGACGGGCTGATCCCCAGGACTTGACATCCCAGTACTCTGGGAGTCTTGTCCCCATCTCACCGTGGTCACTTCCCTGCTCAGTATCACTCTGCCTGGTCCCAACACTCCTCCCTGCCTTCTCACCTCCTTCCCTCACCCCATGTTGACGGGGAGCTCTGAGCAATGGGGAGAAGGGGACCAGGGCAGCGCCAGCACTGCAACAGCCATGCCAGCGTGGTTCTGCTTGGAGGTTCAGTTTACATTGCTCGCTCTACCCTGGCCATGCCAGAGCCCGGAGGATTGCAGCAAAGCAGCGAGCAATGTGGCTGCAGGCAACAACCACCAGCCTTGTGGGCTCAGCAAGGGTGGGAGCTTCCAGGAACCACAAAGCTGAGCCCAGCGTGTGGTAGCCAGCCCAGAGCCTTTCAGGGGGAGGCTCTCTGGCTACCCCAGCCACCTAAGACCTCAGCGGTGATGTTTGAGTCACCAGATCCCTCCAGAGACAGCAGAAGAGGTTGTAGCTGTGGGAGGTGTGAGGAGAAGTATTGCATCCTGCAGGGAAGAGGGAATGGGGGACACCACCCTGACACCACTGCCAGCATCCAGCCTTCCGTGTGCTTAAAGGACTGTGCTGGGTAAGAAGGATGGGTCTGAAATCGCAGGCCCAAGTCACATCCCAAAGCAGTTTTCTTAGCAAAGGAAAATTTTCCCTGTCAAGATGCACCTAGGAGATGTGGAGCCATTTAGCAGGACCCCAAGCCCCAGCTGGCACTGGCTCTGCCACGAATGCTGCAGTTTCTCCATCTCTCATGCGGCTGTAGGATGAAGGCAATGGACCCGGCTCGGGCACGGCTCTGTGGGCTCCATGGTCTGCTTGGGTAGGGAGAGCTGGAGTCATGGCCTTCCTCCCATGGCTCACCACCACACCTGGGCAGTGATGGCTTCCCAGCACCCCCCACCGCAGCACCCGGGTGGCACTGAGGGAGCAGGTGGGACAGCTTGGTCCAGGCACAACCTGGGGTACACCAGGGATGCTCAGCCACCCCCTCCACGGGCAACAACCCCGAGAATGCCAGCAGCACATCTTCCCGGCCCCACTGGCTGGCGAGGCAGAGAAGAGCTTCTCCTGCCACCTCCCGCGAGGCCCGTGGAGACGACCAGTCCCAACACGCTGCCTCTCCCCCAGCCCCGCTCCCTCCCCTCTCCCTAATTAAACTGCAGGTGAACCTGCCAGGGTCTGGCCCGGCGCCAGGCACTAAACGCCTCCCTGCAGATCCCGACTTGCCTCCCTGCACCTCCTTGAGTGTGCCGGGGACAGCCCGCAGCCCTCGCTCCCCGTCCGCCCACGGCGCTCCAAGCCGGCAGCCCGAGCCGCTCTGTGGGCTGCAGGGAGCCAGGCTCAGCTCCGCATCCCCAGGGATGCTGCCCTGACCCCAGGGTCTCACCTGCCACCATCAGCTGGGGGAAAGTCCAGGGGATGGGGACACCCACAGGGATGCAGCTGAGCATCTGAAGCACCCACATGTGCTTCAGGGCCAGGTGGGCAAAGCCCCTGGATTGCCTGGGGGTACCAAAAACCCTGCCAGCAGCCCAGCTGCAGCCGCACTGGGCCAGGCGCTGTGGTCTGCAGGCACCAGAGCTTGGCTGGGGCTCTGCAGAACTGGGTGCGGGGGTCCTGAGCTTGGCAGCATCTCCCTGGATATCCATAACAGCACCTGCCTCCCTCCCCACACAGCAAAGCCTCCCCAGGCTCCAGCTCGCAGCTGGCTGGGCTCCAGCACCTGACGTTTCGACCTTGCAGGGAGTTCCCCCCTCCTTGCTATGCGAAATCAAGGTTTGCCCGTGGCCACCCAGACCCCTTGGCACCAGGAAGCCCTTCTAAGTAGGGCACAGGGCATGCAAACATCACCTGTCCCTCGAAAAGCTGCAGGAGGAACAGCGGGATGCCACACTTCAGAGCCATGTCCCCTCCAGCTGCGCACTCTTGGGGACCTTCAAGGGCACCCAGTCCCTCCCTGGGGGTCCCATTTCTTTCAGGGGACCTTCAAGAGCACCCAGTCCTTCCCTGGGGGTCCCATTTCTTTCAGAGCTCCACATGGATCAGGTTGGGATGAGCAAAGGGGAATGCTGAGGGAAGAGGCATCTCTCAGCACAGCTCACACAAACCCTGACTGGCAGCAGGACAGTCCCAGCCCTGCTGGCACCGCACCCACCCATGGGCGCACACGTACCAGACAAGTACAAGGGCTCGGTGACCCACCACCATCCACAGCTTCATTTTTGGCACACACCCAAGCGTGGCCCAGCCCAGCCAAGAGACATGGTGCCCGGCAGCCCATGGATGCTATGGGGGGACTACATACTGGGGGCCACTCTCTCCAGTGAGGTGGGCACGGTCATGCTGCTCACCCTCAGAGCAGGAGCAGGGGACCTGTCTCGGTTACTGATGCAGATGCAGCCACCTGCCTCCACCTCACTGCTCCATCCTCCTACATATGCCCCTGGGTCCAGGAGGGGATGTCTCTGCCAGTACTTGGAGGGAGATGAGGGACAGCAGAGAAGGTTGGGATCAGGGACAGGACTGGAGGGTGCTGAGAGGGGTGACAATGCCACAGAATGGGCAGGAGGGTGGAAAGGATATAGGCGGCCAGCTGAGGAGCCAGGGAGCACAGGAGGAGGATTTGCAATGCCAATGCTGAGCCTGGATGCACATGGAGAGGATGGGGGCCAAGGAAGATGGGGGTTGCAGATGTCACTGGAGGCTCAGCAAGGGGTACAAGGGACACCCCACATCCCAAGGGTGCAGCATCAAAAACCGAAACCAGACCCATGGCATTCTCTGGAAAAAAAAAAAAGAGGCTCTGTGAGAGCAGGGGTGGTATATTCCTGGGCACCCCCTCTGCGTACCCTCTGCTAACCTGTTGTTGTGCCTCGCAGCCGCTGTGCCCTGCACCCCAGGGACGGCTGCATCTCCCTGCCGCACCCGGCAGGTCTGTGCTCTGCCCAGGACACTGGCCGGATCCCTGTCCCCACCTGTGCTGCCCAGAAGCCCTGCCAGATTCCCAGCCCTGCCTGATTTGAAGCCTCCTTGCTCCTTCCTGGCTGCCCTCAAACTTCTGGGATCAGATCAGCAGGATGGGGAGACTTGTTTGCCACTGTCCCCTACTCTGTCCCCCCTGGTGTAAGCCCTCTGGCTCCACCAAGCACCCGGATGCCAGGTCGAGCATGGGACAGGCGGCCAGCAAGCACCAGCGCTGCACTCCAGATGGCTCATACCCACACTGGGGAAGATGCGAGAGATGCAGGAGGACGGGGCGGAGGTGGGGAGTGGAGCCAGACAGGGAGAGCGGGAGGGAGAAGCCAGCTACAAATAATTTAAAGTGAGATTCACGCACGGCTGAACTGATGGCAGAAGAAGTGGGAAAAGGAATGAAAGATTAAAGGGGTCTGTCACTTCGGGTTACAAACAATGATCCTACGAGCATGTTGCGTTCCCAGGCACAGCAAGGATGGGGCAGGGCGAAGAGCAGAGACCTGGTCGCGGGAGTTGAGATGCATTAATGCCTGCGGCATGGAGCCTGCACCCCTTGCTTCCACCACTCGCCTCTCCTCCAGCGCCGGGCTCGGGAGATACACCCAGCATCCATGCTCTGATGGCTGTGTCCGTAACAGCTGCAAGGGGGAGTTCAGAGCTCCGGCTCCGTTATTGAGGGACACGAGTGGACTGGAAGCAGGCCAGGGCACCAGCCTCAAGGCTTGCTCCATGCCAGAACAGCTCTGAGCAACGGCATGGGATGGCCTGAGTGCTTGGGGCTCATCCTGCACTCTCTGCTGCCAAAAGAGGGGTGCTGTGAGGTGCCTGTCTGCTCTGCTGCACCAGCCCGACCTCCGTCCTTCCCCAGTGCTGGGTCTGCATCCCAGGGGATGGGATCCCACCGGTGCTGGGAGCCTGGGCTGAGCTGTACCCAAGAGCTCAGGACTGGGGTAAGAGTCCGGGGGCTGGGGGAGTCCCCGCACCCATCAGTCATGGCCCTGACAGTGGGAAGCGCTGTGGTGGCACCTGAGACAAGTGAGCTGCAAGTCACCAGCCACCACCAGACTTGGTGGGCTGAGGGAGGGATGCAGAAGGTCAATGCTCTCTGCTGCTGGAGCGCCTCACCCAGCCTGGTGGGACCTGGAGCAGGGAAGCTCGCCTGGGTGTGTGAGAAACTTGAGCCAGCAAGTCAGTATCTCCCGCCGCCCGAGGAGACTAGAAGTGAATCGCATTCCTCAGAGGACCTGGAAATACCTCGATGCTTATCAGGGCGGACGGTCCCCACCCTCCCTGCCAGGCCCTAACCTGGGTGCTCCTCATGGAGGGAAGAGATGCTGCCCTTCTCCAGGCACTGGTGGCCGCTCCATGGCAGAACTGCAGCCCTGATGCCACACGTGCTCCAAGGTAGCATCCCCTCCAGCAAAGCTTGACCTATCTGCCCTGGACCCAAGGGACCTCCCAGCACCGAAATGCTTCTGTGTTTCCCTCTCCAGCCATCTCCCCACCTGCAACAGCTGCCTGGGTGCTCCTGCCGCCTCGTCCCCTCAAAAGCATATAGGCCTCAAGCTGCCAACCTGTCCTCTGTGAGACTCTCCTCACAATCCCAGAGACATGTTGCAGGGTGTGGAAGGATGTTTGGGGAAGTGGGGACAGAGGCACCTCTCTGCTGGGCACCGGGCTAGGAGGCTCCCAAGGGGGGTAGGTGAACACCATCTTTGGTAGTTTTCTCCTTCCTCAGGAGCTGGAGGAATGATGTGTTTGCTGGGCACCTTGCCTGCCCTCAGCACCATGCCTGCCTGCCACTGGCACCACATAGTTCTCTCCTGCCCACAGCCTGGGGCAACAGGACCTCCAGTGTCTGCCAAGGTCCAGGCTTCAAGAGGGTACTTGGGTGAGAAGATACATTCACGTCCTATAGAACGTCCCATCAGGTCACAACCCTGATCTGCACTGTGCAGGGCAGCCCCTCTGCACCCTCAGGGTCCACTCCTGAGGAAACCTCCTGAGCATCAACCAGGGAGGCTCTGATAGATGCAGAGCTGGCCATGCCTGTGGGGGAGATGAGGAGACCCTACCACTGGGACTCGGCAGATCGTGGAGGGCTAGCAGAGCTCTCCTAGCAGCGCAGATGGGGGCCCTGTGGACAGGTGAGCTCCCAGGACAGCCTGTCTCTCTGCCCCCACTGTGCCACCATGCTCCAGGGTTCCACAAAACAGAGAGCCCTCAGCTCTCTGCACTGGGGACCCAACACAAAGGCAGGATGTCAGGGTGATGGGTTCACAGAGCTATGTCCCATTAGCTAGGGGCATTTCTGCTCACCATGATGCACTGAAACACCATCCGCAGAGCAGGAATGAGCCAAGATGCTCACTGCATCCACCAAACCGAATCCCAGAGCACAGCATCCACCTTCAGACCCACCAACTGTGCTGCACACCCATGGCACCGCTCCAAACACCAACCTACATTGCGTGGGGGGGAAGATGCCAGAAAGCAGTGGAGCTTGGAAGGAGCCTTGGGAGCAGCTGGGGCTGGGCAGGGAGGAGCAGCTCAGGACAAGGGCCAGCATAGGCACAAAGGTACATGGAGAAGAGCCCAGCTTTGCCACAGTGCAGTGCTGCTTGGTCTGGCAGGCCCTGAGGTTTCTCAGGCTCTGTCTGTCTTCATCCATGGGTTTGCTGAAGAGCTGGCCTGGTCCCCTGGGCCAGGGAAGAGCTGTGCAGGGGTCCATGGGGAGCCCATGAGCACTCCTGAGATCAGCAACTGGTCAGAGGGAGAGGAAGAGGAAGGAGGCCATCCAGCCCTTACCTCTGCTGAAGATGATGCTCTCATAGGGGATCTTGTTCTTGGTCTCGAGGCTGGAGCAGTTCCAGCGCTGGTCCCGGAACTGGTGCTGGCACTCGTGGATGGCAATCTGGATGCCCTGGATGGCCGAGGCAGTGACATCGGGGTGGCGCACACACACCTCCAGCTGTCGCCGTGTCAGCCCCGGCAGGGTCAGGCACACCGTGTTGGCATTCAGCACCGGCTCCGATGGCAGCTTCAGGCCCAGGATCTCATTGGAGCAGGAGCTGGGAGAGAAAGGGAAACAAACCTGTAGGCTTGGAGCAAGTGATGTGCAGACCACTCGCTTCCCCTTCGGGAACACACAGGGAGGGGAGATGCTCCTCTCCCCACACCATGCCCACTGCCTGCAGGGGTGACACACCAGGACAGGCTGGGATTGGAAAGGAGAAGAAAAGACCAAGGGCACTGGAAAGGGTCAGCTCCAAATCTGGAGGGGGGGTGGGGGTCCCAGGGACAGAACTGACCCTCTCCCCCCTACCCCTGGGCACAATGGCAAGCTCAGTCAGGCAGAGATGCCCCAGTGGCACTGGGGCTGCAATTGTCTCCAGCCATGTCAGCACAGCCTGGACACCCCGGCAGCCTGCGCCCAGCAGCAGCCCAGCACCTCCCAGGGCTGCACCCCCTCGGCACGCTCCTCCAGGGCTCTTCTGCCCCAGCTGTGCACTGCAGACTCTCAGGCAGACTACCCTGGCTCGCCTTCATGGGTTTCCCCCTGGGAGAATCCAGACACCCAGGAGCAGGAGACCCATCCCAGGTCTGGCTCCATCCCTGTTGCTGGCTGATCCCCTCCTTGCATCTCCTGTGTTCCCCTGGCACTGCTGGTCCTCACAATGGAGGTAACCAGAGGGACCAGCCTTTTCCTGCCACCTCGGCTGGGAAATTCGGAGCCAAGCACCCTGCCAAACATCCTCAAGCTCCCAGCAACCATCCCAAATCCACCATCACATCCCAACCCCATGGGACCTGATGCCTGAGACCAGCAGATGGATGGGTGCAAGGGGAGGCACACGGTCCATGGTGGGGGTGCAAGTACTTATACAAGTAGAGATGCTGCCTGGGGAAACAGAGGGGTAGATGGAGTGGGGGGGAAGGACAAAGCACGTCCGGAGAGATGTGCTTGGAGCTAAGACAGTGGTACCCAGGACAGATGGATGTGGAGAGGGAGACGGAAGGGGAGGAAGTGTCTGCCCAGCCCCAGAGAATGGCTTGAAGAATCCTGGCATCCACAGCATCCAAGAAGAGGACCTGCAAAGTGAGCAGTAGCCAGCGGAATGCCCAGGAGCATCCTGCAGCTTGCAGCAGGGTCCATCAGGAGCTCAGAGCCGCCCCGCTCCTTGCTCAGGACAGCTCAGTCCCTGCTGAGAGCTGTCTCCAGGCAGGGCTCCTTTTTCCCCGGGATGGCCAAGAACAGGGTCCCTGGGAGGAGCAGGGAGCTGGAGCCCTTTGAACCTTGATTACAGAACTGAGACTTAGAGGAGGATGCTGGAGGAAGGACTGCAGCTGCCTTATGGAGCAGCCACATCTTGGGAAGAAGGGTTACTCCCCCTCCACTCCCCAAAATCCTGCAAGCCTGTTGCAGGTACATAGACAGAAGCAGCTCTTGGGGACCAGAGACTGACCTCCCCAGTTCGGTGCTCACCCAGCTCTGGGGGAAGGGCTCTGCCCCCCAGTCCCTGCTGAATTACAACTTGGTCAGGGGGGAAGGGGAGCTGTCAGGGTCAGGCTGCTGCTTTCTACAGCTTCTCAAGGGTGTTTATACCCACCCCACCACTTCCATGGGTGATATGTGGGTCTGCCCCAGTGCAAATGCATAGTGACTGCAACAGGGAGAGTCGGGGGGCGGGCGGGCGGTAGAGGGGAGCAGAGAGAAGGAGGGTGGAAAGGGCTGCATCCCTCCAAAGCCCCTATATAGAACGGGAAATCCTCTGCCCGGCTCCTGTGCTCGTTCACACAGTCAAAGCAAGCCCTGGCTGAGAGAAGACGAAAAGCGGGTCCACAGCTACCATCAACCCAAAGTCCAGCCGCTCCTGCCCCAAGCTCTGCAGGGACCTTGTGCCCTGCCTGTCCTAAGCCAGCCACAGTGCCTGCCACCTTCTCCCAGGGCAAGCCGGGGGGGGCTGTTACGGTCCTCCCCATTGCACAGCAGGGAAACT